>JASDQU010100611.1:270191-292043 GCA_032191745.1 Picea mariana | reverse complement strand
TATATATATATATATATATATATATAACTTACTTATAACATACTTATATTCACTAATCCCTCTTAACCATAAATAAAATAACACATAGCCCCAATTTGTATCACTCATATAATTCCCCAAAATATTTTAACCCTAAATGAAAACCTTTATCAACCGTATCCCCTTTTAATAATGACACCTATAAACCTTATTCCCAGTTGTTGCAGATAGAGATCGGTTAAAATTTATAATATTTACGGGATATGTATTATAAGCATCGTGGGTGATAAGGTCATTAGGAATTATTATGAAATCAATGATGATGATTGTTAACCCCTATAATTAAATATCGTCATCGAGAACATTGTCATCTACATTTGGCTCAACTTCTTCGAATTCTTTGTCTTATAGTACATATACCATGATGACAATGATGATGACAATTCTGATGATGATTATAAGGAAGAGGAGGACAATGAAAAAATATGATGATGAGGAAGAAGATGAAAATGAYGATGATGATGCAGAGGAGGAGGAGGACAATGAAAAAATTGACTATGGTGATGACAATGKTCTCGATGACGATATTTAATTATAGGGGTTAACAATCATCCTCATTGTCATCTTCATCGCCATTGTCATCACCATAGTCAATTTTTTCATTGTCCTCCTCCTCCTCTGCATCATCATCRTCATTTTCATCTTCTTCCTCATCATCATATTTTTTCATTGTCCTCCTCTTCCTTATAATCATCATCAGAATTGTCATCATCATTGTCATCATGGTATATGTACTATAAGACAAAGAATTCGAAGAAGTTGAGCCAAATGTAGATGACAATGTTCTCGATGACGATATTTAATTATAGGGGTTAACAATCATCATCATTGATTTCATAATAATTCCTAATGACCTTATCACCCACGATGCTTATAATACATATCCCGTAAATATTATAAATTTTAACCSTAAATSWMWAYCTKYAWCAACYGKGAATMMSSTTTTAATARGTGWCAYCTATTAAAASSKKATWCSCAGTTGWTRMAGRTWKWSATYTAGGGTTAAAATTTATAATATTTACGGGATATGTATTATAAGCATCGTGGGTGATAAGGTCATTAGGAATTATTATGAAATCAATGATGATGATTGTTAACCCCTATAATTAAATATCGTCATCGAGAACATTGTCATCTACATTTGGCTCAACTTCTTCGAATTCTTTGTCTTATAGTACATATACCATGATGACAATGATGATGACAATTCTGATGATGATTATAAGGAAGAGGAGGACAATGAAAAAATATGATGATGAGGAAGAAGATGAAAATGACGATGATGATGCAGAGGAGGAGGAGGACAATGAAAAAATTGACTATGGTGATGACAATGGCGATGAAGATGACAATGAGGATGATTGTTGTGAGAAATTCACCTTGTGGATAGGTTGAACTCTCCTTAGATCAAATTATGATCTACGATAGACTCAAAGAAAATGGTTATTGATTTCCTTTTAGATTTAACTCGTTAACCTATATATAGAAGAAGTGATACTTACTTGTTCCCTTAAGTTTGTCCTCACTTCTTCATCCTTTGACCTTGTTTATCCAATCCTTTTCAACGATCAAAGAGATCTGCAAAACAAGAAGAAAACATTTCTACTTCTACTAGATGTTTTTAGGTAAGAACTAAATCTATCTATACCTGATTTAACTTAATCATAGACACTATCATGAACAACATAGTGAAAGTAAAAGACCAAGTTTATATTAATGGAAAGCCAATAAAGAAAGAAATTACAAATCACCTTTGGCATTGTAACAACTTCTCCAAGCTCTCCAGTGTAGCCCTTGCATGAATGTATTGAGATCATAATGATGATGCTTCAATGGATTCCTTTCCTTTTTCACCATAGAAATGCCCTCAATATATAATATTTGGAGGCTTAACCACCATCAGATATTTTTGGAAATGGTTGAGGATTTTATTCAATGACTCGGGATTTGGCTTCTTGAAGTTGCCTAGGATGGAGCCAAGTAGGGTGACTCAAATCCTTGACCCAAACAATATGGAATCTTGACGCAGATCCCCCTGCCCTCGGGCCGAGATCCACTCAGGATCTTCATTACAACCATGCCGAGGTTAACAGACCCCTTCATTTAAGCCACAAAGGACTTCAGATTTCGGGGTTTCGTGATCCCTAATGTTGAGCTCCTTGACTCTTCCACTTGCCGAAACCCAAAATGCCAATACGTCGAAATATCTAACCACGTTTTTCTCTTGTATCGAGTTTTTCACCTTTTTGGGGTTTCGAACTTCGCAATTTTGCGAGTCCTGATGTAAGGCTTTCGGCTCTCTAGTCTCCACAAACCTTGGAAATGATATCTCCAATGGGATCAATGGCTATAAGCCTCCCTTCGATCTGATGGCCCACATGATTTCAGACTTTTGGGTACCGGGAGTCCAAGACTCTCGATCCCAAAACACTGTCCTCTCGGGTTCCTGAATCCCGAAACACTAAATTTCCAAAACACCCCTTCACACTATTTCGTGTTTCGCGACTTTGGGGGTTCTCATGTGAAGAGCCCGAATTCTTTTCAATGAGAATATTGAAATGTCGATTCCCAAAATGCCGAAATACCTCTTCGCAATATCTCAGATTTCGCAACTTCAAAATCCTAAATGCAAGGGCCCAAGCTCCTTGTCCTCAAGACTTTCAGTATCCCGAATCTTGAAATGCCGAAATGATGTCCTTTCACAGGATTTCACAAACTGGGAGTTCAAAACTCTCGATTCTAAACCACTGTCCCCTTGAGATCCTGCATCCCAAAATGTCGAAATGCCAAAATGCTCCTCTAAAGGTATTTCACGTTTTGCGATTTTAGAACTTCTTATGTGGATTTCTCTACTCCTTATCAATGTAAATGCTGAAACGTTGATTCCTAAAATGCCAAAAAATATCCTACCGCGATTTTGGATTTCAGGCTTTCCTTCCCCCTGTGTCTCGATCACATGTCCTCAGGACCTTCGAAATACCGAATTCCAAAGTTTCAAAATTATGACCTCATCACTCTTCCTTTATACATGAAACTCTTTTCACAGTTTGTGGATTTGATTAACCAAAGGGTTTGGCTTGCACTCTGGACTTACGAACTCCGAATCCACGAAATGATCTGACAGCTCCAACAGATCAAGATCAACAACCCACGTTGATTCTGGGTACTAAAGTGATGGGTTCGTTTTCCCTTATCCACCTTTCAGTTTCTGTAGATCCTACGGTCCTCGTTGTTTCATGAGTTCTCCTCGGAGAATTCCGACTGTTCAATTTATTCCCTCCTGAGCCTCTAAGGGAACTTAGCCTTCTACACTAAGATCTGCTCCTTATCTTCTCTTGAATACTTCAAAAATTCCACTCCTCTTGAGCTTTCTTACAACTTCGAGTCCCTAGAAGACTCCTGCACACACTCCTTGCGGCAATCCTTCAAATATTTCTAAGTATTTGAATCTCTCGACTCTGTGCAACTCCTCTACAGTAGCAGTCCTTCAACTCTCTACCTTAGTTGATAAGTTCTAAGGTCTCGACCAGCCTGCACACACCTTGCATGGCTTCTGTGCTTGTATTGTACTTCTAATGAGAACAATGGTATCCCTCCTAAGCTTTCAGAGATAAAATCTGAACCTTCGTCAACGCACTCCTTGCGGATGTTTCACTGCACTTCTTGCAGGAAATTCTCACTCAGGATGAGAAACAATTGAAACTCATTTCCTCTCTCTCTCAGACTTCAAGCATCCAACTTAAAAACACACATTCACATACAACATAATAACAAATGCATGACAGAGAGAGTAAGAAACTGTAAACAGACCATTCAACATGTGTACACAAAAAACATCATAACACCATGAATCTGAATCAAAGCTTCATATATTAATTCAAGCTTCTATACATTGGTCTCCTCTACAAATCTCTTGCTATAGCTCTCCTCTACTCTATGATCTATGCTAATGTTCTAATTCTGATTGATACAATGATACAAAGATGAAGGTGTCTATAGTCATTTTCCCTCCTACTCCTAAAACTGTCTAATATGGAATTTTAAATCTACCTACTTTCATTAACTATGCATAAATGTCTTAACTTTTTACACATGAGAGCGAATTTCTCATGATCTGTTTACAATACACAAGTACGCTTCCCTTTAACCATTACATTAATGTTTCAAAAATATTTTCAAAACGTGTGCTGGTGGCCTTCCAGCTGTCTTCCCCTTCACGCTCGCTTGACTACTTACGATGCTCCTGCATCATACTCCCTTGCTTGAAAATTTTCATGGACTCCTATTCATGAGATCTTTCACGTTCTATCCATGCTTCTAAATTTCTCCTTCATCTTCCCAACTAGAATCTTCAATTGGATGTCCCTTCCATTTGACCAAGTATTCAAAATACTCATTTCTCCTAGTCCTCTTGTTGATTCTCTTGTCAAGTATACTTTCCATCTATGGCTTTTCAACTACAGGCATTTGTTTAGTCCATTGAACCTCTGTCTATTCACTATCTGTTCTTGCTTCTTCATCTCTGTAAGGGTACAAATCTGAGATGTTGAATATCAGTGAAATTCTAATCCCATCGGGTAATTCAATCTCATATGCATTTGCCCCAAATTTATTCATGACTCTGTATGGTCCAATCTTTTTCATTTTTAGTTTGTTATATGTTCCCCTTGGGAACCTCTCTTTCCTCAGATGTGCAACAACTAGATCACCAACTTCAAACTAAAGTTCTCACCTGTGTTGATCTGCTCTATGTTTATACTCCTGGTTTGAACTTTTCAATCGCTCCTTGACTTGGCTGTGAAGCTCCTTCATTGCTTCAACAAAATCCTCTGCGCTAGCACTTCTAGTTTCATTCTGTTCTGAATCCTTCAATTCAGAAACTCCCCTTGGTTGCATTCCATACACAATTTGGAATGGACTCTGCCCTGTGCTTCTATTGGGTGAATCATTGTAAGAAAATTATGCATGTGGTAGAATGTGATCCCACTGACTATGAAACTTCAGAATTCGGGATTTCGGAGGTCCTGAGGATGTGTGATCGGGACACAGGGGGAAGGAAATCCCAAAATATGAAATCGTGGCAGGATATTTTTTGGCATTTCGGGAATCAATGTTTCACCATTCCTGTTGATAAGGAGTAGAGAACTCCACATAACAAGTTCTGAAATCATGAAATGCGAAATACCTTTGGAGGAGCGTTTTGAAATTTTGGCATTTCGAGATCTAGGATCTCGAGGAGACAGTGGTTAAAAATCGAGAGTTTCTAACTCCTGGTTTGTGAAATCCAGGGAAAGGAAATCATTTTGGCATTTCGGCATTCAAGATACCAGAAGTCTTGAGGACAAGGAGCTTGGGTCCTTTCATTTAGGATTTTGAATTTGCGAAATCTGGGATATTGTGAAGAGGTATTTCGTCATTTCGAGAATCGATGTTTCGGCATTCTCGTTGACAAGAATTCGGGCTCTTCACATGAGAACCCTCGAAGTCATGAAATGCGAAATAGTGTGAAGGGGCGTTTCAGAAATTCGGTGTTTCGGGATTTGAGAACTCGAGAGGACAATGTTCTGGGATCGAGAGTCTTGGACTCCTGGTACCATAAAGTCTGAAACCCCAAAAAGGTGAAAAACCCAATACAGGAGATAAACGTGGTCAGATATTTTGGTGTATTGGAATTTTGGGTTTCAGCAAGTGGAAGAGTCGAGGAGCTCGACATTAGGGATCGCAAAACCCTGAAATCTGAAGTCCTTTGTGTCTTAAACGAAGGGGTCGGTTAACCTCGGCATGGTTGTAGTGAAGATCTTGAGCAGATCTCGGCCTGAGGGCAAGGAGATTTGCGTCAAATCTCCTTGGATCTCTTCCCTTGGAAAAAGGTGGGATGGTTATAACCTCCTTTGACCACATCAATGATCCCTTAGAATTGAACACGGGGTGTTGAAAAATGGGATCAACACTCCCCATACATGGGTAGGGGGACGTTGATAGGAGATCAATGCTCCCCAGTGGAGTCATCAATTTATGTTGTGAGAAATTCACCTCCTTATATCAAATTATGATCTAAGAAAGATTCAACACAAATGGTTACTACTTTCCTTTTATATTTAACATGCTATACTATATATATAAGGAGGGATACTTACTTGTTTTTCAAAGTTTGTCCTCATTTCTTCTTCCTTTGACCTCGTTGCTCCAATCCTTTTTATCGATCAAATAGATCTTCAAAACAAGAAGAAAACACTTCTACTTCTAATATATATTCTTAGGTAAGAACTAAATCTATCTATACTCGATTTAACTTAAGCATATACACTATCATGAACAACATAGTGAAAGGAATAGGCCAAGTTTATATTAATGGAAAGCCAATAAAGAAAGAACTTACAAATCACCTTTGACATTGCAAACAATTCTCCAAGCTCTCCAGTCCATCCCTTGCATGAATGGCTTAATATCATAATTATGATGCTCCAATGGATTCCTCCCTCTTCACCATGGAAATTACCTCATTATATAGGGTTTAGAGGATTAGCCATCATGAGATATTTTGGTAAATAGTTGAGGATTTTTCTCCATGAGTTGGGATTTGGATTCTTGAGGTTTCTTAGGATGGATACAAGTAGGGTGAATTGAATCATTGACCTAACAAAACTTGAATCTCCTTGGATTTATTCCCTTCGAAAAAGGTGGGATGGTTATAACTTCCTTTAATCAAGTCAATGCTCCCAAAATACTGAGCACAAAGCATTGAAAAAAGGGAACACTCCCTTATCATGGCTTAGAGAGCATTGGTAGGAGATCAACACTCCCTATACATAGGAAGGGGGGCATTGACCTTCAAAATTGGTAAAAATTCCAAGGTAAAAAGCATGTTTTGGACTTTCAATTGATGGGTTTCTTCCTACAAAATGACTTAGGGATTATGACAAATGTTTTTCAATGGTTTCAATGGTGAAGAAACTTATAAAAGTACATGCGACACTTAGTAAAGTGCATACGACACTTGAAAAATTGCATGCAACACTTAATAAGCTACATACGACACTTTATGACACTTGTGACACTTAGGTGTAAATAGATGTGACACTTAAGTGTAACATTTTGGTGTGTAAGAATGATTATGATGACAATAATGATGATGATGACAACAATGAAGTCGGCGATGATGAGTACACGACAATTACAATGGTGACAATGATGATGAGGATGAAGATGAAACTTTTGATTATGATTATGACGATATGATGATGATGAAATCCCCAATCTCAAGCAAGAGATGAGGGACACAAACATTGGTGTGTAGCATGAAACTAGTCAAAGAATTAGAATAAAAATGCATCACAAAAGTTCATAATTTTCGTTTTGACATATCTTTTTCTTCGATTGTAATTGGAAGATGCTTGGAAAAAAAATAAACTCCACTTTTAATATTATAGAACAAATAAATCATCATTTCAAGGAATAATATACTTATATTTGATGGTGACTTAACTTAAAGTTTTATAGTGCCTAGACACTCTCTAAAAGCCATTTTTCTTCTCCAAAAAATTCAAATGTCCATGAGGGGCATGGGACCCATAGGAAGTACAAAAAAACCATAATATATAGTTATTTTAAATAGCATATCATATTGCAAGGGAAAAAGAATGATATGTTCATTTGTAGGTAAGTAGGTTTAGAAATAAATTAGAGGTTAAAATGTCTCCATTTTCCATAGATTAGGGTTTTTATACTTCCTACACACACACATATATTAATGGTTAATAACATTTGTTTCCTCCTAATAGGTCACAAGTTCAAATCTAGAGGGGGTTAGGGTATGCATACCTCTGTAGACTTTAGCAGTCAAATGGTTGTATGAAGGGGGTCCCTTGTCCCATAAACAAGAGGGTCTCATACACCAATTTTTTATCTGGCTTGGCCATGACCTTCAAATTAGATTATTATTATTATTATTGTTATTATACACACACATACACATACCATGTATCCCTCAACGTACCTATTTGGAGGGGGAGTCACATTTCTAGGCATTCCCATTTCTAAAACTAATACATGTTTCAATGTTTCATTCAACTTAGGTGGAAATATGGGAAAAGACCCCATACACATACAATGACAAGACTCTATATAAAGAAACAAAGAGTATTTCGAGGTCTCCAAATAGATGGTACTCAAAATGGTGATAGTCTAATAAAGATCAAGATAAATTTTGTACCTTTGGAATGAGAACAATGGTAATAATAATTTGGATAAGCAATGAAAGGCAAAACACATACCAAGTGGTTGTTCTAGAAAACCCATGAAAATTGCCATTGGTTACTCAGGTGAACACATACCCAATTGAAATCCTACAATGAGTTCAACCTTTCTTTTTATTTCTCATCATACACTTTGAATGTGGTGAATATGGAATTGTCCATGGTATCCAACTAAGTAATTACAATAACAACTTAAATATAAATATCCAAAACAATGTTGAACAACACAAAGCCTTTGGAGATGATTCAATATCCATGTTTTCAATGTCTCATTTTATGGTTGTACTCATTTGTCAGCACAAAATGTCTCGTATACTTAAAATTGATTAAATACAACTTTTATATCATTCTCAAAAGAGAACATATCCATCAAAAGTTTAAAACATCTTCAATTCATCCTAGTCCTTCAAGGTTCATAAGTGATTACATAAAATCTAGTTTGGATGTTACTCCACCACCCTTTTATGGGGCCCTTTAACATCACCATTGTAATAATTGTGTACACCTCTTCAACATCAATAAAAAATAAATATAATATCCATAAATCTTAAACATTCCATGAAAAAAAACTCCCATAACTTCTACCATCATATGCAATATTATTCATTTTCTTGATAACATTGCCCATTTTACTTGGTTCTTCTTCATTGAGGGGATATTCCGTGTGTCCTATTCGTTGGTAACATGGGAAAAATACTCCCATGTTTGGATTCAAAGCTTTCTTATTTTTCCATTTGGTTTAATAGACTTCCCTTTTCTGGTTTACACTTCAATTAGGTAGTGATAAAAGAAATATATTAATTGCTCCATGTTCACTCTAACAAGGAAAACTAAATCATATCTTTAAAAAACTTTATTGATGACCTATTCTCCAAATTTACACAAGAAAAAAATAAATATATATAGTTATGTTAGTTAATATAGATGCATACATACTCAAGCAAATAGCTATCACAGTTAGCATGGATTCATTCCTACTCAAACGTATAATAGTTATCATGGATGCATGCCTACTAAAACCTATAATATATTATAATTTTAATGATACTTTATTTACTTTCCAATAATTGCATTAATAATTCTAACCACCACATTTGATGATATCACCATACGAACCAAAAATTGCTTTTGTGTGAAGTATCATGATACACTAGCATGATATTGACATCATAGGTTGTATTAGCACTCACACTAGCCTCATGCTAGTGTATTCTAATGTATGTTGTGATATTCCTTTGCTCACGCTTCAGCATGAACATCACAACCTCTATGATATTATTAGTTCCTTACCATCGTTGGGCACGCATCATGACTTCACTAGCATCGAACCAACATTGTCTCCCTTAGCCTATTACCTTCACTAGTTTGGCACTAATTGTTGTTTCATATTGCAACTTTCCTTCCTTAGTGCTTAGGTAGTGTTCCCCATTTTTCCCTCTCCTCTTCCACTTGGTCCTTGTTCACTGGTTTGGATTTATTAAATCATTTGAGGCACTTGTTTGGGGCACTCTCTTACTTTGTGGGACAGATTTGTGACTCCCTTCACATTTATGTTGTAATTTTTTCATTTGACTGTCGATTTATTTGTGTGAGCATTATTTGAGTCTCAAAACCATCCCATACTGTCAACACATGAATATATGATAACCATGTAAAATTTCAGTGCATATAAGCACAAACTGAAAAAATTTCAATGTTGGCCCCATTCACAGGTAACTCTGCGTAGGGTCAAATTAGAGAAAAATTTCCACTAATCGGTAATTAATGGACAACCTTGAAATTTGTTAGATGAACCAAAGTTAAAATTGAAGATGATGGTATAAACCTGAATGAGATTCTCTTGGTTTTAGACCTTTTTCATGGTATATGAACTCTTAAAGCATTAAGTCCTTGAATACTATTTTTTTTATCCATATACAATGTACAAAACCTTAAAAGTCATGTATAGTTCATAAAACCTTGTAATGGTGCCTATATGACACATAGGCCAAAGATTTAATTTATATGGCCTATGTGGTGTTTTTAGACCCTATGCATGGTTTGGGAGTCCTAAAAGCATATTCCATTCCTTAAGACATTTATATCTCCTCCTCATACCACATCCATGACTTGGAGAAGCATAGTTTTAAAAAAATCAATGTTGGCCCCTTTCATTGGTCACAGGTTTTGGAAAGTTTCGAGGAAGATGTTATAGGAATTATGAATATGTTCATTGAAACCTAGTCACGATACAATGATAATGATGCTGACAAATACGATAATGGATAATTTCATCTCCTTCACATTTATGTTGTAATTTATCATTTGATTGTCGAATTATTTGTGTGAGTCGTATTTGAGACTCAAAACCCTCCCATACTTTCAGTATGGTTTTATACCTTGTGCGTGGTATATGATCTCTTAAATAATCCTTTATGACCTTGAATACTATTTTTTTATCCATATACCATGTACAAAACCTTAAGAGTCATGTATAGTTCATAAAACCTTATAATGGTTTCAATATGACACATTACCCAAACATTTCATTTATAGGGCCTATGTGGTGGTTTTATACCCTACACATGGTTTGGGAGTCATAAAATCATATTCTATGATTTAAGACATTTATAGTTCCTCATCATACCATGGCATGACTTGGAGAAGCATGGTTTCAAAAAATTCAATGCTGGCCCCTTTCATTGGTTGTTGTTTCAGGAAAGCTCCGACGAAGATGCCATAGGAACAAAGAACATGTTCATTGAAACCTCATCCCAATATGATGATAACGATGATGAAAAATACAATTATGGATAATTTCATCTCCTTCACATTTAAGTTCTAATTTTTTCGTTTGATTGTCGAATCATTTGTGTGAGTTGTATTTGAGTCTCGAAACCCTCCCATACCATCAACACATGCATATACTATAACCATACCAAATTTCAGTGCATACAAGCACAAAATGAAAAAATTTCAACATTGGCCCCATTCACAGGTCACTCTTCAAGGGGTCAAGTTAAAGAATAATTTCCACTAATTGATAATTAATATACAACCTTGAAAATTGTTAGATGAACCAAAGTAAAAATTGGAGATGATGTTACAAAATTGAATGAGATTCTCTTTGTTTTAGACCTTTTGCATGGTATATGAGCTCTTAGAGAATCATTTAGGCCCTTTAATAATATTGTTTTTATCCATATACCATGTTCAAGACCTTAAGATTCATGTATGGTTCATAAAACCTTGTAATAGTGCCAATATGACACATAGGCCAAATATTTCATTTATAGGGCCTATGTGGTGGTTTTAGACCTTATGCATGGTTTGGGAGTCCTAAAATCATATTGTATGCCTTAAGAAATTTATAGTTCCTCCTCATACCATGTCCATGACTTGGAGAAGCATAGTTTGAAAAAATTCAATGCTGGCCCCTTTCACTGGTCGTTTTTTCTGGAAAGTTTCAAAGAATATGCTATAGAAATGATGAACATGTTCATTGAAATCTCATCACAATACGATGATAATGATGATGACAAATACGATGATGAATAGTTTAATCTCCTTCACATTTATGTTGTAATTTTTTTGTTTGATTGTCAAATTCTTTGTGTGAGTCGTATTTGAGTCTCAAAACCCTCCCATACCATCAACACATGCATCTACTACAACCATGTCAACTTTCGGTGCATACAAGAACAAACTAAAAAAATTTCAACATTGGCCCCATTCACAGGTCACTCTGTGCGGGTAAAATTGAAGCATAATTTCCACCAATTGGTAAATGGACAACCTTGAAAATTGTTAGACAAACAAAAGTTAAAATTGAAGATGATGGTACAAACTTGAATGAGCTTCTCTTGGTTTCAATAATAATATATTATCTATTGAAAAAGGCCAACCATGTAAAGGTGGAATATCATATGGACCCTGCCCCACACCCCCACACCCCTCACATCACTCTCAATTCCCCAATACCCAATTTATCTACTATAAAAATTTGAAAGAAACATAGTAAGATTCAAGCATAGAAACTAAGAAAACAAAAATTTAAGGTAAATGAAGAGAAAAAATAAACTGAAAAAATATAAATACATACCTCATACATTTGAACATTTTGATATCAATAATATTGTTCTTCTTCATCCAACTCAACATCTGTATCATTTGGTTCAGAATTGATGTTGAAAGGATTGCCCATATTAGCATGATCATCAACGTCATCATTTCCAATCATATCATCGTCTATATCATCATTAGGAACATTGTCTCCTACATTTGGTTCAACTTCTTAAATTTCTTCATCTAACACATCATCCATATCATCTTCATCCATAACATTGTCTAGTACATCTTCTTGAACTTCTATGACGTCTTGGTTTGACACATGAACTAACTTCTCCTCTACATCATCTTCTTCTTGAATATCATCTTCTTCTTCTACTTTATACTTTACTGAACTTCCTCTTGGATCATATCTAAAAACATATGACCAACACCCTCTACCTGGAACCTCTAAGTAAAATACCTATTCACATTGGCTTGGAAGAACATCGGGCTCTGATCTTGGCTCAAAATTCCTTGTATTAACCATGGTAAATGTGTTAGCGTGTTGATTAACAGTTCTATTAGGATCACATTCATTCATTCATAGCATGTACCATTTGACATCAAACAAAACTAATTTGAAGGATTTAAAGTCACATTCAAGTATATCATCCAAAACCCCATAGTATCAATTTTCAAAGACTTCTGGATGTTTGTCACATCTAGAGGAAACATTGGTAACATGAAATACTATAGTTATCCCACTATCATAATTTTTCATCTTTTCATCCAACTTCTTGATGTAAAATTTGTAGCCATTGCACCAAATAGCCATTTCACCATACATATCAATATAATATTAAAAAAAACTAAATAGTATGGGTGAATATGCTTGCCTATTTATCTTTTAAACCATATGCTAAATCAATTTCCCTCTTTGTAATATTGGTATCTCCTTTACGTTCAATTTATTTGACCAATGTAGCCGCACCATACCATGATAACCTACCATTATTAGATTGTATAGATCATTCAATCCATACCTTTATCCAATCAAAATTGTTTTCAATGTATAAATGCATTTCATCCCACTATCGACCAATTGTATTAAAATAAAACAATTCACATATAATAAATTACCATGGTATACCTTCATAATAATGGATTATGCAGGAAGACTAAAAATTAAATAAGTACTATATACATAAAAAAATAAATTCAAATGTATTGTAAATCCCTGCCATATACTTACATGCCACTTTCCTCATTCTACCTCTCCCCAATAGGTTTTCCCCTTCAAATTTGTTGATGGATTTGACATCCAAAATGTGATCCACATTAATACTTTCAACTATTTTGGGAATATATTGAGTAATATAAACCATGGTTTGATATACCATATATCCCTCAACCATAGAATCCTCAGGACATCCTCTTTGTCTAATCAAACCCTTCAATGATTTCAAGTGCCTCCCAACCACCCACATTGACCATGTGTGTACATGTCCACACTTTTCAATCTCATCAACTTGGTGTACGAGGTAGTGTTCTTGTTCATTGAAAAATTTTGGAGGTAGATACTTTTTCATTGCACGCATTAGATGAGGAATTTTTTTCCTCCAATACTTTATATCTTCTTTATAGATTTATTTAGATGATTAGCATATACAAATGATGCAATCAAATCACATTTTTCAACAAAAAAGTATATAGTACTACATTACAAGTAAAACACATGCAATCAAATATAAGTTGTACAACGAATTGAACAAATTACACTTTGCATATAAATTTCCACTTACCTCATGTATTTTCCAAGATCATATATAAATTATTTGACATTGTTTTCAAATTTTTCTGGGAGAGATAGAGGTAGAACATACCATAAAAAAAAATGAATCATTATTTATTCCCAGATTAGTTGAAAACAAACACTAACAAGATATTTCACCAATATAGAAATATATACACCAAAATAATTACCTTAATTAAGGAATTCCAATCATGAGTTTTTACCCCACCTAATTCACCTTTCTTTGTAAGGATATTCTTTATGTTTGTAGAAAATCCAGTGGGAAATTTGATTTTTTCAATAACCTCTTTTACATCCTTTCTTTGTTTCTCTGTCAATGGCCATGGAAGTGCGCTTATATTTTGGTCTCCATGTCTATTTGAATGAACCACACTTTTCATTGCATGATTGGCCTCCTTAATGTCATTACAAATATTGACAATTTTTTCTTTGTCACTGATTCCATCTAAGATTCTCCATAACGTTTATGTTACATTCTTCCCGATGTGCATTGTATCAAACAAATGAAATTTATAGGTTTTCATAGTAGGGGTTTCTTTTGAATTGTACGAGATAACTTTTCATTCCTCATGGAAGAACCCCATTATTAATTCCTTCATGATGACCTTCAAGGTGAACCATATAAATTAGAGATATTACAATAATACTTTTCAATTAGTACAATGAACAAAATGCAATAAAATATAAAATATTCCAAACATTTCATGTATTATACATAGACAATTTGATCCATACCTTGACAATTTATATTATATTTCAACTACCATAGACGAGGTGTCATCCTCCATGGTTTTAATCCAATCTCTTCTTTCCCATTGAAAATATGTTTTTCGATAATTCGATACCTATCGTTCTTAGAGAGGAAGTGCCTATACTCATCAAACAACTCATTTCCTAAACTTCTTGAATGATGAGATTTCATCTTAGGACCACAAACTAGACATGCAAATTTATCCTTTGTTTAAAGACTTGTAAGAGATGGATTAAACGTTATATCAATGATTCGAAGTATTTTTAATGAAGGGATTATATAAAAAACATGCATGATATGAACTTCATAAAATTAAACACTATTAAAGTGTAGTGTAACGTTATAGCATGCCAATAAAATGTGTTATCCCTGGGACATCGTGAATTGTCCATACAAGCATTGCATGGAATTGAAATTCTCTTTGCGCACCTACTAGTCTAGAGATATCATAAATAGTGATGCCCTTCCATATAGTAACTCGTTGATAAGAGGCTCAATATATACATTCATATCGTTGACTTGGTACTTACCTAATTGATTGAACATACAATACATAATTACTACATATATGAGTAAACAAAAAAATATCAGACATAATTATAAGACATAATTGAACATATATGAGTAAACAAAAAAACACAAGAAAAATGAGATGTTACCGTGTTAAAAAAAACATTCTAAACAAATACCTGGAACAATCATTTTAAACATTATATGCTCCCTCTTTATTGACATGAATGGAGGAATGTTATTGTTGATAACAAAAACATGCCACATCGAGTAAGTAGATATGAGCTCTCCAAATGAATTGACACAATCACCTACCAATGAAATCCTAATATTACAAGGTTTGACTTTAAAATGTGCCCATGTTTCCTCTATCTTCTTAAATGCAGATCAATTTGTAGGGATTCAAAGAACACCATCTTTGCTTATGTTCTTTGCATGGTAATCCATAAATTATACTATTTTTTTGCATCTGAACAATTGCTGCAAATGTGGATTTATGGGAATATAATGAAGAATCTTGTGAGGCACCTTTTTTGTTACTTGATCGGTTCAATATATACTAATTTGACATTTTGGGAATCCTTATTTATACGCATGTTCTCCATAATACATAATATGATCATCAGGATATGCATGAATAACTTGATACTCCACTCCAATATCTTTCATAATCGTATGTAAATCTTGGTATGTGCAACATAAAAATTTGATGGTGGTAACATAAATTCACCTAACAATATACAACATACAAAATAAATTTGGTTTAATGTAAAGAATATTAATCGTACATATTGCATCCAAATTTTATATATGATGAACTAACAATAAAAATAGAGGAAAAAATAAAACTTTTATCATCATGTACTAAATGTGACAAAATATATTACATACCTTAAGAGCTATGTGACACAAATGTTTGACAAACCATTCATAACCTTTAAGTTCACCAACAACAATATAACATAAAGAAGAATTTTTTTGGAGCCTTCATAAAGAGGTTGTCTTGCCTTCTCAAGTATAGGTAAATCAAAAACACCATCAAGTTGGTCATCATCATCATCTATTCCAACATTATTAAACGTATACTAGATAAATATATTTGTCCCATATTCTTCAACTATGTTATTAACATCATCATCTTCTTCCATAGGATCATTAACTTTATCTTCAATATTCTCTCCGTGTTCTTAAACATACGCTTGTATAACCACGTCTTCCTCCATGGGAAGTTCCCCAGGGCATCATTCCTTTATAATTACAAACAATCAAGTAATATTAGTGTATATAACAAATATTAAAATGATACAAACATTTACAAATATAATACAGGGAAAAAATACAACAAAGATAAAGACAAAGACAACTTAGGTGAGAGTAAGAAAAAAATACAACAAATCAATGATGAATCTTGTGCAATTTATCAAGATGTTTATGAATATTTTGAAAAAATATAGGAAAATTGTTACTTTTCTTGACATGTATAAAGAGAGACACTTTGTGAGATATATAGTGACAACCAACAAATAAAATATATTTTTATTTCACCTTCACCATTATGTCATATTCTTTCTTGATTTCACTTGGAGACTGTTGGTGCGTAAATATGTTCACTATATATTTCACACTCATTTAAATGTCAATCTGAGATTCGTAATCAAAACAGTTGTTACACCATATGTGCCGAGAACAAGTAACCTATCTAAGTTTGTTGCATATAGGAAATAATTAATAACATAAAAATTCCATTTCTAAGATCTCCAAACACTTCAAGATATTTTCTGAACCTAAAACTGATAATGAAACTCAGAAAAACAGTCAATCAAAGAAATGTTGTCTCAGAGAAACAACTCTGTTCATGTTAGGCACTTTTATTGAAAAGATGAACTTTAAGAAGCTTGTTTCCTATAGAGATTAAAGAAATCAATTCCAACCATTCTGGAAACTAAAAAACCAATTTCAACTTCATGTAATTCAACCAAACTAGCACAAGGGAAATTCAGTAGGACTGAAAGACTTTATTGCAACACATGTAGATAAAAGATAAAGTCTCCTGGTCCCTTGTGATACTACAATCTTAAACTTAAAATATCAGTCCCACACTTCAAATTACGAGATAGCTATCTTCATCATCTGAGAATAAAATGTCTATTCGATATAACACTTGTTGTTACACACCAATCCAAAATAATGAACTTGATGCTCAATCCTAAGAATGAATTAAAGATTAATCACACACGCTGCTGTAAACTACAAACACAGAGAACATATACAATGAGGTTTACCTTAGTTGGGGCAGTGGGCCCTTGCCGAACCAACAAGGAACCTCTTAAGGAGTTAACAGGATAAAACTTTCACTCACATCCAAGAATTGACATAAAAGATCTTCTGTATCAATTCAACTGGTAAATTGGATCAACAGTCTTTTATTTCATACATGATGACGACAAGTACTGTCTGATTCTTATCATATATTTCTTACATTCCTTTCTACACAACATTCCTTATATAAGGTAAGACGATACTACCAATATGTATGGATAAACATTAAACTGTTCGGGAAATCCCAGAATTAAGATTTACATTGAATTTTGAGGAGTCGACTCCATCCTCATGACACGAAGTGCATGAGCAATGGAGTCTCTTGCAACTGGAAAATTGATCCAGACGCTTCTATCCAACTGTATTCTCAAAATCTTCACCATTGTCCCGGTCCAATTGACACATTCTGGACACAGAGGTTTTAGTACCAAATTGCACACAGTCATGAGTTTGGTACCAGAATAGAGTAGAGTAAGGAGTACCGGAATAGCGCACGTCTTGGTACCAGATCAAAATTGTCTTGGGTACCAGAATGGATTCGGTACCAGATTACATGGTGTCTAGTAGTGCTGGATAGACTGCTCATAAATAAAATTATTAGAACTATAAAAAATAAAACACTTTCAATCAAATTAATTAAAGAAAGTTAAACAAACATGCTTTAAATCACCAATTACCTCTTTTAGACATGACATAGATATTAGGCATGTATTTTGGGAGGGAATAGTCCGGTATAGGTTTATAACAGAGGCAAAAATACTTAGATAGAGAGTGAGATAGGGTATTATCTTATGGAAAAATGGAGACTCAACAGAGACCACAATTTTTAAGTGGATGGAAACTTTCCCCGACCCAACTTGGAGACCACGGTTTAATTTGTAAGGGGTTGAGAGATGAGGGATTAGGAGTTAATGCATTAGTGGTACAAGGGTTAGGGGTTATGGGTTAAGGGGTTAGGGTTTAATCTAGGGTAATTAGGGGTCAGGGATAGGGGTACTTAATGGTTTAGGGGTTTATAAGGGGGCAGTGGATAATGACTTAGGGGTTAACAGGTTATTGGTCATCCAAGGGTCAAGGGTACTTAGGATTTGGTATTCTATATGGAGCATCCATATTAGCTAGTGAGAGAGAGAAACAAATAGAACAAATCAATGATGAATATTGTGCAATTTATCAATATGTTTATGAATATGTTGAAAAAATATAGGAAAAACTTTACTTTTGTTGACATGTAGAAAGAGAGACACTTTGTGATATATATAGTCACAAACAACAAAAAAAACAAATTTGTATTTCACCTTCATCATTATTTCATATTATTTCTTGATTTCACTTGCATGCCAAAAGTGATAAGTGGATGGAAACTTCCCTCGGCCCAACTTGGAGACCATGATTTACTTTATAAGGGGTTGAGATCTAAGGGATTAAGGTTTAACACATTATTGATGCAAGAGGTAGGGTTTAGTAGTTAAGGGGTTAGAGTTTAAGGGGTAATTGGGGGTCAATGATAGGGGTACTTAATGGTTTAGGGGTTTATAAGGGGTCAAGGGATAAGGGATTAGGGGTTAAAATGTTATTGGCCATCCAAGGGTTAGAGGTACTTAAGATTTGGTATTATATATGGAGAAATAATACTAGTTGGGAGCAAGAAACAAAGACAACAAATCAAGGATGAAGCTTGTGCAATTTATCAAGATGTTTATGAATATGTTGAAAAAATATATAAAAAGTGTTAATTTTCTTGACATGTAGAAAGAGAGACACTTTATGAGATATATATTCACAACAAAAAAAAACAACCTATTCTTATTTTTCCTTCATCATTATGCCATATTCTTTCTTCCTTGATTTCACTTGGTTACCATGGAGTTTAAGTCGATGGAAACTTTCCCACAACTTTGAGACCATGGTTTATAAGAGGTTGAAATATTATATATACCTCTGATCCCTAACCATTAACCCACTCATAACCTCTAAACCATTAACCCCTAACCCTTTAATCCCTAGCCCCTAACCCCTCAAGCCCTATCCCTCTAATCCTTAACACTTTAACCCCATTCCCCATAAGAATTTAAAACACTAACCTCGAATCCCTTAATGCCTAAACCCTTCAACCCTAAACCCTTAACCAATAACCTCTTGCCTCCTATGCCCCTAAAGTATTAACCCCTAACCCTATTGGAAATTTGTTTTTCATTGATGTCAACCGTGATAAATAGGTGAAGTATCATTGATTGATTGGATTGAAAAGCATTGTCAATATTGGACATATTTTTATGAAGGTGACTTGAATGTCAAGCATTGTCAATATTAGACATAATGTTATGAAGGTGACTTGAATGTCAAGCATTGTCAATATTGGACATAAAGTTATGAAGGTGACTTAAATGTCAAGTATTGTCAATATTGGACATAATTTTATGAAGGTGAATTGAATATCAATAGAAAGATAATATTGACTAATATATTGTATAAGATTTATACACTCATCATATATTGTATAAAGTTGAGATCATGTCATTCAAATACATGCACAAAATAGGAAACTATGAAGAAACTGTCCAGATAAAAAGGGTAAATGGATAATCCATACAAATCACAAATAAAGAAGTTAATAAGACATAGTTCATTAAAAATGATTCATAAAATATCAAATGAAGAAGAGTCCAGATATGATATAGAATGTCAATGGTGGATGTTTGGTGAGGAAGAATTGACACCATCGAGTCACAAGTTGAGAGGATTAAAAAAAAAAAAATGTCGACTATCTATAATTCGATCGACTACAAGACGAGTCGAAGACAAGTTGACTAACTACAAGCCTACAAAATGATGGAAGTTGGAAAAGACAAGTAGATCGATTTCAAGATGAGTCGAAGACACGTCAATCGATTTCTAGATGAGTCGAAGACAAGTCGACCAACTGAAGGCCAAATTCGAAGGAAAATTGAGTCTGGAAATACAAGTCAGCCAAAAAAAGTCGAGACGACCAAAGTCAAATTTCTCAAGTCAGTTTTATTCCAAGTCGAGTTGGTCCAAGAAACAAGTAATATAAAGGTCGAAGTCGAAGCAAACTTAAATACAAATTAGGTTGAGGCTGAAGAAATATGGGTAGACTATAATTGAAATACTCAAGTAGAAATTTCTCCTAGTTGAGTCAACCAAAAATATGTTTGTGGGTCGAATGAGGAAGCAAATATAGAAAAGGGTGAGACCAAGTAAAATCTTTAGTGACTAGCAGCTGAGAGGGAACCGATTTTAATATAACTATCAAGTAAAATGTTTACGAGTTGAGTTTAAATAATCACCAACAAGGGAGATATGTGGAGGTCAATTTAGACATTCACTAAAGGGTAATATGTACTGAATTCGATCTGGCATGCGACGAAGAAAGGAAAATATGGGCAAGTTTCCTTCAAAGAGCCGCTTTTATCGTCCACCTCGCACACTTTATGGGGAACTTTATTGTATATAGGCTAATTGGGCATGTTCTGTAAAAACCCCATGTCACGAAATTTTAAAATTCATTTCCATCACTCCAGAATCTTCATACGTAAATCGTTGTCTAAATTGTTACGAAAACTAATTAATAAAAGTAACAATTTGTGTTAATTAAATGAAGGGGTGCAATGTTTCATTCCAAAAGGACACATTGTTTCAAAGTGGCACCTTTTGGAGGACTATATAAGTAAAGGAATATAAAGGGAAAAGGTTTCTTGGTGGATATATATATATATAATGGATTGAATGGAAGTTCATTCTATCAGGTTGGTACTTGTTTACAACCCGAGTCTTGTCACAATGATTGGATTCCTCACATCTCAGTTGGATCTAAGATCAACAAGTCGAGTCTTGTTATGAGGGTTGGATTCCTCATTTCTCAGTTGGATATGAGAACTACAAGTTGGGTCTTGTATCAGAGAGTTGGATCTCTCATATTCAGTTGAAGTTGAAGATATTAGAGGATTGATTTTATTTGTATTCATTCAAGTTAAATAAATAAAATAATGATATTTTATCTACTTCATATAGTTTATGTTATATATGTTTATGAATAATTAATTGAATTGCATATATATTATTCAATTAATTTAGTTAATCTATGAAAGTGTGAAAAGTAGGCAAAAGTTCGAGAC
>JASDQU010100611.1:241486-270101 GCA_032191745.1 Picea mariana | reverse complement strand
TCTCAGTGTCAATGTGTGTTTCAAAAATTGGTATCAGAGTTGGTTCCTTGACTATAGTTTAACCACTCAATTGTTCTGAAGAGAACAATTGGTATCAGACTAGGATCTCTTCAATGAAAAAATTCTAATCACTGGAAGGAAGATCCTACTAAACACATAAATGGATGAAAAAATGACTCTCTCCACAAATGAAGCTCCTTTATTTAATGGAACATACTACTCTTCATGGAGGGAAATAATGAAAATATATCTGAAGTCAATAGGATCTGCAGTTTGGGACTCAGTAGTTAGTAAGCCTTGGTACTTAACTACTTGAATGAACAAATCCAAAAATGAAAAAGAAGCAAATATACACAATTCAATGGCATTAGAACAATATAGAATGGATTGTAAGACAAAATCAAAGAAAATATGGGACACTGCACCTCTACTAAAGTATTATGGCTCCAACTAGAGAGTTCTCATCAGATTAAAGTACAAAACACATAAAAAGAAGACAATACCATCAAGGAATTGATCCAATCCCCAGTCATCAATAAACAAGACAACTCAAAAAAAGAATTGATGCAATCCCCAGTCATCAATAAAGAAGACAACTCAAACAAGAAATTGATGCAATCCCCAATCATCAAAGAAAAAGACAACTCAAACAAGGAATTGATGCAATCGCTAGTCATCAATGAAGAAGACAACTCCATCAAGGAATTGATGCATACCTCAGTAAGTATTGAAGAAAAAATACTAAATCTTAAGACTAATATTATATATGCATTAGAAGAGATTTGTATGGAACCAGGAAATGGTATATATATTGAAGTTCCTGTGGAGGCTCTTGACAATATCGAATACACAAATGTGTTCACTCTAGAAGAGTTGGAGAAACTTCAAAAGAAAGATATGTTGCTAATACGAAAATTAGATCAATCTAACAACCATGAAAAGAAAGAACAAAAGACTCTTCTAGAATACAAAGAATAAGAGATCAATAGATTAAAGAATGAAGTTGTTGATCTAACAAAATAAATGAATGAGTTGAAGGCATATGAAAAACTCAATAAATGCATAGAAGAATTATAAGAAACAAAAGAAAAGGTCAACAATCTAAAGAATCAACTTGAAGAATCTAAGGAAAGTGAAGAAACCCTGAAGAGGGAGTTAACTAAAAAGGAAGAATCGTTCCACATGCTGGAATTGGAAGTCATCAACCTCAAAAGGATTTGGCTATAAAACAAGGAAGAAATCAAAAGATTGAATACGATAGTTGTTAATATAACAAAATAAATAGAAGAGTTGAATACATATGCCAAAACCAATAAATGCACAGAAGTCTTGGATGATACAGAAGAAATAGCCATCAGTCTAAAGAATCAACTTGAAGAAGCTAAGGAAATATAATAAGACTTGAAGATCCAATTAACTAAAAAGGAAGAAACATGTCACATGTTGGAATTGAAAGTTATCAACCTCAAAAAGAACAATGAAAAGAAAAAAGCAACTGTCAAATTCCAGAATAGCTCATCCATCCTAGATAAGATCTGGAATAGTCAAAGACCAACCTATGACAAAATTGGACTTGGGTACAATAAGAAAGAACAAGGTGGAAAGTGGAACACCATTCAAAAACATGAGAAAGGATTATCCTCCTCAAAATGAAAAAGTGCAATCACAAACCAAATACAAACCATGAAATTTGTTAGAGGAAGCTATAAAAGTAAAAAACAAGAAACATATCAAAAGGAAGAATTTTCATGTCACAATAGACTCAAGTATGGAAACACCTTCAATGATTATTTCTTTTCTTGTAAAAACTTTGGTCACAAAGCATTGGAATGCAAGAGTCTTGACAAGAAAAATTCAGGAAGGTCAAATAACTTAATGACATGTTGGAGATGCAATTATGTTGGGCACAAAGAAAAAAAAATTCATACCATGAGATGATACAACTTTGATAAGTTTGGGTACAAATCCCAAGACTATAGGAAATCACGAAGATAACCCATGAAAAATAATTCATACAAGTTAGGAAGGAAATCTAATGAACTTTGGAAGAAAATAAGAGAGGATAAATCTGAAAAGACAAATATAGAAAATAAAATTTCATCAAACATAGTGCCTTATGGAAAGATGTGGAGAAGAAAATATGAAGCAGAAAGAAAGAAAGATGATGAAGATATTGCACCTAAAAATGAAGAAATTGATAACAATAAACTGATGGATGAAACTCCTAATAAGGAATGTGAAATTTAGAGATTTGCATATGAAGAGGAACAAGATTAAGGAAGAAGAATTTCTAAAGAAGAATATGAAGAATATTATGGTGCACAAAAAAGTGGTGATGATGATGAAATATCAAAAGAAAACCAGTCTATAGAATAGTGTAATTAATAAAAAAAAAATTATCTAAAGAAGAAAGCAACGAAAGGAGTTCAAATTATATAAAGACATAGTATGAACAGAGAAAAGTTATTAATGGTATGAAATTAAATATCTCTTGGAATCAAAGAACTAAAGAATATAAATAAGAAGAAGACATTGATCAAGGAGATCAGTAAGCTTCACACCCTTGTCCATTATGGCAAAGGAGAAGACAATAAAAAAATATTTAAACACAAAAATCCAAAGAGATTGAGATAATAGTTGGCATATCCATTGGGGGAGAAAAGAAGTAAAATTTTTCTTTCCTTTGTCATTGATGTCAAAAGAGGAGAGATAAAAAATAAAAACAAAGGCCAAAATAAATGGGACAAAGACAGGGGGAGCATCACCTCAGGGGGAACATCATCTCAGGGGGAGAAGAGAAATATTCCCTTTGTAATTTTTGTCAAATGGGGAGAGATAAAGAGTAAAATAAAGTCATCTCAAAGGAATAAAAACACAAAATACATTTCACAAGGGAAGTAAGAATGTTTTACTAAGGTTTCCATCAATAACAAAGGGGGAGATTGTTGGCAATTTGGTTGTCATTGATGTCAACCTTGATATATATGTGAAGTATCATTAATTGATTGGTTTGAGAAGCATTGTAAATATTAGACATATTGTTATGAAGGTGACTTGAATGTCAAGCATTGTCAATATTGAACATAATGTTATGAAGGTGACTTGAATGTCAAGCATTGTCAATATTGGACATAAATTTATGAAGGTGACTTGAATGTCAAGCATTGTCAATATTGGACATAAAGTTATGAAGGTGAATTGAATGTCAAGTATTGTCAATATTGAAAATAATGTTATGAAGGTGAATTGAAAATTAGTAGAAATATAATATTAACTAATATATTGTATGAGCTTGATATGCTCATCCTATATTGTATAAGGTTGATATTGTGTCATTAACATCCATGCACAAAAGAAGAAACTCTGAAGCAATTGTCCAGGTAAAAAGGGTAAAATGATAATCCAATATGGATCCATGCAAATAAAAAAAAAAAAAGTTTATAAGACATGGTTCATTAAAAGTGATTCAGAAAATATCAATTGAAGAAGAGTCCAAATATGAGACAAAATGTCAATGGTGGATGTTTGGTGAGGAAGAATTGACACCATTGAGTCATAAGTTGAGTTGTTTCAAACAAAAATAAGGTTGAATATATAGAAGT
The DNA here is from genome assembly GCA_032191745.1 of Picea mariana. Lineage (NCBI taxonomy): Eukaryota > Viridiplantae > Streptophyta > Pinopsida > Pinales > Pinaceae > Picea > Picea mariana. Next base: position 266,499 of record JASDQU010100611.1, on the reverse strand, counting down.
CGATCGACTACAAGACGAGTCGAAGACAGACCGACCGATTGCAAGCCTACAGATTGATGGAAGTTGGAGAAGACAATTCGATCGATTTCAAGACGAGTCGAAGACAATTCAACCAACTGAAGGTCGAAGTCGAAGGAAAATTGAGTTGGGAAATACAAGTCGACCAAAGCAAGTCGAGACAACCAAATTCAAATTTCTCAAGTCATTTTTCTTCCAAATCGAGTCGGTCCAAGAAATAAGTAACCTAAAGGTCGAAGTCAAAGAAAACTTAAATACAAATCAAGTCGAGGTTGAAGCAAGATGGGTCGACTAGAATTGAAATACTCAAGTAGAAATTTCTCCTAGTTGAGTCGACCAAAAATATGTTTGTCGGTCTAATGAGGAAGAAAATGCAAAAAAGGGTGAGACCAAGTAAAATATTTAGTGACTAGAAACTAAGAGGGAACCGATTTTAATACAACCATAAGTAAAATGTTTATAAGTTGAGTTTAAATAATCACCAACAAAGAAGATATCTGGAGGTCGATTTAGACATTCACAAAAAAGGTAATATGTACAGAAGTTGATATGGCATCCAACGATGAAAGGAAAATATAAGAAATTTTTCTTCAAAGAACCACTTGTATCGGCCACCACGAATACTTCCTGAGAAATTTATCATGTGGCGGCTAATTGGGCATGTTGTGCAAAAAACCCATGTAGAATTTTAAAATTCGTTTCCATCACTCCAGAATATTCATTCGAAAATTAATGAATAAAACTAACCATTTGTGTTAATTAAATGAAGGGGTGCAATGTTTCATTCCAAAAGGACACATTGTTTCAAAGTGGCACCTTTTGGAGGACTATATAAGTAAAGGAATATTAAGGGAAGAGGTGTCTTGGATATATATATATATATATAATGGATTGAATGAAAGTTCATTCTATCATGTTGGTGCTTGTTTACAAGCTTATTCTTGTCACGAGGATTAGATTCCTCACATCGCAGTTGGATCTAATATCAACAAGTTGGGTCTTGTTATGAGGGTTGGATTCCTCATTTCTCATTTGGATAAGAGAACTACAAGCTAGGTCTTGTATCAAAGAGTTGGATCTCTCATATTCAATGGAAGTTGAAGATATTAAAGGATTGATTTTATTTGTATTCATTCAAGTTAAATAAATACAAGAATGATATTTATCTACTTCATATAGTTTTTGTTATACATGTTTATGAATAATTAATTGAACTACATATATCTTATTCAATTAATTTAGTTAATCTATGAAAGTGTGAAAAATAGTCAAAATTTCTAGATAGTGATTCACCCCCCCTCTCAGTGTCAGTGTGTGTTTCAACAAACTTGGCCTAACCCCTTATTCCCTAACCATAAACCCCTAACCCCTACTCCCTAAAACCCCATTAAACTCTAAATCCACTAGGACCTAAACCCCCTAAACCTACCTTAAACCCTAACATATTAACCCCTAACCCCTTAACCATTGAGTCCCAGTATGGCCTTATTAACCCTTAAATATCTAAAATCTTAAACTCTAACCCCTTACACCCTGTACCCCTAAACCTTAAACCACTTAAACCCTAAACCCTACCCTAAACGCTAATTAAAATATACATCTTATATCTACTTCTTCTCTTCTTAACTTCTCTCAATTTGTTGTGTATGTAGAATATATCCATAAAGAAAAAATTATACATTGTTTTTCTTCTACATTTAACATATAAACGTTTACAAAAACAATCTAGAATATAAAGACATATAATGAATAACTTACCAAGGGATTATATTCATTCCTGCCTTCGAGGTGTCCATATTCTCTACAATGTCTTTTAGGTATTTTTATTAAAAGTCTCCTTCTATTATAGCCCCTGCATATTTTACAAGGGAAATAATATTTTCGAACACCCAAATCCTCCAATGCAGATCTCATGTCTCCTTGTCCTCTTAGAGGAATGTTATGAGGCATTTTTCATTACCAAACTTTCAGTGATGATTATCTTCAAAAAATAAAACTCAGTAGTTTAACTATTTGTAATGCAATTAACAAAATGATTTTTTTTTTTTGTATTCTGATAAAAAAAATTCCCTTATAACCTCAACAAACCATCGCTAGTATAGAAACAATGTCAAATGTCTCTAATATTTCAAACTTTTTTAATTATATATCACTTTTTCATCAGACTTCTGATGACTGTTGACTAGAGATAAATTGTATAGCCAATAAAAATATTTGTTTCGTCAAACATCAATATGGAGAATCATTGACCTAGTCAACCACCAGATATTCGACGAGAAAGTCCCTTTCATTGGATAGTCAATGAACAATGGGGCCTTTTTTAAAAAAATGCAAGTAAAATACGATAGTATGACCGATTTTATTAGTACTGTCGGAGTATGACCTCGATTTTTCTTCCCATTTCTAGTAGTGAAAAATTTTGCAAAAAATAACACATAATTATGGACATATTTGTTCACTACTGATATAGGAGATCCAACTATTAAAACCATAGAGATCAACCCTACAAAAACACTCAAAATCAGAAATAGACTTAATAGTCGGAAACAACAAAAGATATTAGATTTGCTGGAAAGAAATGTTGAATATTTTGCATGGGATTATAAAGACATGAAAGGAATCTATCCCTCTATTTTTCTCACCATATTTATATTAAGAAGGATTTAAAACCTATTAGGCAACCCCAAAGAAGGATGAACCTTGCAATCAAAGATATAGGCAAACAAGAACTTTAAAAGTCGTTGGATGTTGGATTCATATACCCAATATCAGATAGTGAATGGGTCTCTCCTCTAGTTATTGTTCCAAATAAGAATGGGAAATGGAGGATATGTGTGGATTATCAAGATTTAAATAAGGATACTGGAAAGGACCATTTACCCCTACCATTTATTGACCAAGTCTTGGATACCTTAGCTAGGAAAGAATACTTTTCCTTCCTAGATGGATTTAGTGGATACATCCAAATTCAAATTAGTCATGAAGATAAGGAAAAAACCACCTTTACTACTCCCTAGGGTACATTTTCCTACAAAGTCTTACCATTCCACCTATGTAATTCCCCAACCATTTTCCAAAGAGAAATTCAAACATCTTTTTAGAATTAATTCATGATAAATTTGAGATCTACATGGATGAATTTACCCCTTATGGAAAGTCTTTTGATGTGGTCTTAGACAATCTATATAAGATTCTCCAAATATGTAGAGAAATGAACTTCTCCCTTAGCAATGAAAAATGAAATATGATGATGAAAGAAGGGATTGTTTTAGGACACCATCTATCCTCTAGGGGGAGTGAATTAGAAAAAAACAAAATCAAAATCATCACCCTACTTCCTACACCTCTAAAACCAAAGGATATCAGAAGTTTTCTTTGACATGCATGATATTATAGTAGGTTCATCAAGGATTTTAGTAATATAGCTTCTCCCATGTTTACATTGCTATCCAAGGATGTAGATTATTGTTTTAATATGAACTACCAACAATATTTTAAAACAATAAAAGAGAAAATATCAACTGATCATGTGCTACAAGGCCCCAATTGGACTCTTCCATATCACATTCACAGTAATACATCATAAAAGTTTGTAGGAGTATTAGGACAATATGAAGATAAAAAACCTTATGAAATTTATTTCATAAGTAAAAATTTAGCTAATGTAGAACTCAACTACATTGTTACAGAAAATGAATTGTTAGCAGTAGTTCATGATCTCAATAAATTCAGACACTATGTTACAGGGTATCAAGTTTTTCTACATATAGATCATGATGCCATTACATACTTAATGAAAAAAACTGATATAAATGGTAGAATTATTAGATGGTTTTTGTTATTACTACAATTTGATCTAGCCATTCTTGATAATCCTAGCAAGTAGAATGTAGTTGCATATTTTTTTTGTCTAGGTTGATTATTCCTACTGAAGAAGACATGATCGATGACCAGTTTCCAGATGAGAACCTATTTTCCATATCAATACAAAACCCATGGTTTTGCTGACATAGAAAATTATCTAACAACAAGGAATTTCTCTCAACATTTCCCCTACAAGGTGAGATGAAATATTGTCTGGAAGAGTTCAACCTATACTTGGGTAGCTGGTTATCTATTCAAATTTTTCCCAAACCAAATCTTGAGGAGATGCATAAAATAAGATGAGGTACATGAAATCCTCCATTTTTTTCATTATGAACCATGTGGGGGACATTATGTAGCAAAGAGAACAACATAGAATATATTACAAGATGGATACTATTGGTCGACCCTACATAGAGATGCTCAACAATACACTTCACATTGTGATGAATGCCAAAGAATGGGGAAGCCTACAAAGAGGAATGAGATTCCATTACAGCCCCAAGTATCATTGAAACCATTTGAGAAGTGAGCCACGGACATCATAGACCCAATTGATCCTCCATTAGGAAAAAAATGAACATATTGGTATGCACTAATTATCTAACCAAATGGTTTGAAGTAAAAGCTATGAAGGATGCCACAGAACAAAATGTAGTTGCATTAGAATGCATATTCTCAAGGTTTAGTTATCCAAAATAGATATTCATATACCAAGGGCATCAGTTTACATCTAGGCTTATTGAAGAAATCATGAAGAAACACAACATCTGTAATAGGAAGTCAACACCCTACCATCGACAAGGAAATGGGCAGGCCAAAGTCACCAATTGAGAACTGGAAAGCATCCTCACCAAAATAGTGAGCATGAAAAAGAAAAAAATGGTCAAATAAACTTACAAAAGCATCATGGGCATACAACATCACATACAAGACTACCACTGGGCTCACACCCTTTAAGTTAGTGTATGGTAAGAAAGTCATGCTCCTTATTGAATTTGAATATCATACATTCAGAACAACAACTAAATTAGATATGGATTTACAATCATCACAAAGAGAAATATTGGGTCAACTAAATTCAATAGATGCATACATAATGAAAACACTCTTCAACACTGAAATAGTACAACAACAAAAAAAATTATTGGCATGACAATAAAATTAAGCATGATAAGTTCAATTAAGGGGATTGGGCCCTCTTATATGATTCAAGATTCAAAGAATTCAAGGGGAAGATGATGATCACATGGTTAGGGCCATACACATTAAAAAGTCATATGATAATGGTTTGGTATAGATCAAAAATGATGTAGGATCATCACCAATAGCACTTAAAGAGGCCAAATGGAGGACAACTCAGCATCCAACGTGCATTTCAAATCAAATTTTGAACTCAAGGAGGGTGTGTTTGTTTTGATATTTTGAAATATTGTAATAAATTATCTGTAATGTTTGGAGTATGAGGCCATCCTCAAAAATATTAGCAAGATTGTAACTTCTTTAATGTATGGATATGATTATATATATGTTGATCAATAACATGGATATCATTGTAATGGCCATTTATTATCTTAAGGCCTTAACATATAGGTGTTTTAATTCTGACAGGATAACATTAAGGTAGTTAGAGGGAAAATCTCGATGAGCCCCTTCATGTATAAATATATGTATTTTATGCCCAATAGAGGCTGTTGAAGGTTATTTTTTATTGATTCTAAGAGAGTTGTTGAAGCTTATGAAGAGTTGCAGAGATTTGTATGAGTGTATGTACATATTTTACTGAATGAATATAATAAGAGAGGTTTGATTTCAAATGTATGGTGTTCTGTTCATCTGGATTGTTTACGTACATGTGATGTTTCCTTTATGTTTTCTATGTTTTATCTGTTTATGTATCTTTCACGCAAGAACATGTTTTTCATGGTAAAGCATGGATATCTTTGATAATTTTGTAATTTTCAATTGTTTCTCTTTTGAGATTCCTGGTGCAAGGAGTGCACAGTACCCACAAGGAGTGCGTAGGCCCAGTTGAAATAGACTTAGAAACTCAAAATAGATAGCTTGAAATTACAATGGAGTGCAAGGAGTGCATAGTTGTTCAGTGGAGAGTAGAGAAGTGGAGAAGACCTGTGCAAGGAGTGCACTAGGAAAACACTTTGTTTAAGTGTTAAAGAATTCTTAGAGGAGATGAGCACAAGGAGTCGGTAAGGGATATTTTCTCAAAAAAATATCTAAGTCCAATATTTCTTAGAAGTTCCAAGACTGTGAGGAGTGCACTAAGGTCCATAAACCTCAAAAGGAACCAAGATTAGGAGTGATAGCGAGACCAAGAGTTTCGTAGAAGAGACTTATAAATTATCTAAGTCAAAGGTTTTAAATTTCTAAGAGAAGTGCGCAGGAGGGTGCCATGGATTTTGTTTATCTCAGCTAAGTCAAGATCAAGAAGGATACCGATCAAAATCCTCAAGGAGAAGAAGATTCATTGTTTAAGAGTTGAATGTATGAGATATGTTCAGGAGGATCCAGGGTCTTTTGTCACCCTTGGATCTGGATAAGCAGCGTGGGGTTTAATCCTACAACTCATCCATACTTCACTTTCAAAAACAATCATCAAGTATCAAGGATCACCGAATGAGATTTGTTTGGAGAAAGGTTGTGTAGTTGAAAGCCGTCAGATTCAAAGAATTTTTTAGGGATAACTCTTGGAACCCTTCATCGCTCTAAGGGTCTAGAGGTTTTCAAGTGTGCAGAAGTCGAGACCGCCAAAGTCTCGAAGGGTAGAGTTGATCATAGACATCTGATTCCTGAGGATGTGTGTTAGTAGATCATGTACTCTAGTGGACTAGTACTCTAGAGGAATCTAAGAGTGGAGACTCTAGAGTGGAGAACTCCTGACATCCCAGAGTTCATCTGGGTCATCTATCAGCAGGGATAGATGTCGATAGATTAGAAGATCCAAAAGACCAAGGGTTCGGGAGAATAGTGAGGAGTAAAGGTCAATCTCCATGTAGTCCAGAATTCTGGAGAAGATCCAGACCATTGATTTAAAATGGGACACATTACAGTAGATCTGGAGGTCTAGGGAATCTATACTTTGGAGGGAAGAATTCAAGAGTCTCCAAGAGAGAGGACTGTCTAAGTTCAGAGCAAGCCTCAGCCTTCGATCTGTGAGGGGACACATGGAGGGAGGAGATCAATTATGTTAGTTCGGTGCTCTGGTAAGGTCGTGTGTGTTGGAATAGGTAAGACTCACCGAAACCAGATTGTTGAAGCTTTTTTAGCCATAGATCTTGTTAGAGATCTAGAGTTGTCGATCCCACAGGAAGTTCAATGCTCTGTGAGTTAGTGGATTCAGAAGGTGTGGAGTTCTACTCTGTTGAGGATTCCTGAAGTCTAGAAGATACGAAGTCTCGAATTAGATGGAGAAAAAGGAATAATCCCATGGTTTTGAGCTCAGGGTCACGTGGACCTATCCCCTGACTAGTAGAATCTCTCTAAAAGGTATTTTTGGGCCGAATTTGAAGGAAAAGGCCTATGGAAATTGAATTTTAAGGTTAACTCGAACTTGTGAGATGATCCATCTCCTGAAGTTGGAAGATTCTTATACCGAGAGGCCCATGGACCCCAGGTGAGGGTCTAGGTTTGCATCAAGTGGTATCAGAGCTTGAAATTTGTCTCAGTAAGGAGGTTTAGTATTATGCTACCAAGGAGACAACTTGGAGCTATGCTGCCAAGAGGAAACAGGGAAATACCTGTAGAAAATCCAACGATGGAAGTAGAAATTAGGCAACTCTATGAAATATTTGATGCCATGGAGACAACACAAAGAAGAGCACTTGATGTTGGTGACATTAGTTAAGTTGAGAGTGAAGAAATGGAAGTAGAAGGAGCTACAGGAGAAGAAGTTGCAGAGGAATGCTTGTTGAGAGTTGTTGTAAAAATGGGAGCCAGAGAAAAAATGGAAGTCCCAATATATGAAGGAAACATAGAAGTTGAGGAATTGTTGGATTGGATAAGTGATTTAGACAAGTACTTTGATTATGAGGAGATATATGATGAAAAGAATGTGAATTATTCTATTACCAGATTGAAGGAACATGTAGCACTATGGTGGGATTAACTGCAAGCTGATCAGAAGCATAAGGGTAAGAAAAAGAATAAAAATCAGAATAGTATGGTAGCTAAATTGAAATATAAGTTTATATCAAAGGAATATCGAATAAATCTATTGAGGAAATTGCAGAACCTAAGACAAAAGGGATTGACAGTGAAAGAATACACTAAGGAGTTTTATATATTGAACATTAGAGAAGATCATCGTGAGAGCGATGAAGAAAAGGTTTCCAGGTATCTTAATGTCCTGAGATATGATATTTAAGATGAAATCAACATGATGACAATGAGAACATTGGAAGATGCTTAACAGGTTGCGTTGGAAGAAGAGGAGAAGTTGGTCAGAAAACAAAGCTAGAGAAATAGAGGAAAGAGACCAAGCAGAGGAAAGGGAATTGTCTAAGAGAAGTTCCAAAAACCCAAACCTGAAGCTGGAAAGCAACAAAATCATACATAAAGAGGAGGAAGTTCCAGTGGTGGACAATATGGAGGCAGAATTTTGTTTCCTTGAGGAAGAGGAAGAGGTAGAGGACGAGAAGTGAAATGTTATGCCTATGGAAAGATAGGGAATATGCCTTGGGATTTTCCTCAGAGGAAGAAGAAATAAGGAGGAGGAGAAGCTCACATTTTTTAAGCTTAAAGAAGGAATGTGGAGGTAGAAGCATCTGAATATGGGAAGTCCCTTATGATGAGGAAAATTCTCTTAAAACCATAGAAAGAGGTGGAAAAACCATTTCAGAGAAACAGTCTATTCAGGACTGCTTGAAATACCAAGGACAGGGTATGAAAGGTCATCATAGACAATGGAAGCACTGATAATTTGGTATCCACTGAAATGGTGGAAAACAATAGAGCTGGAGACAACTGGACATCCAAACCCATACAAGGTATCGTGGCTGCATAAAGTACACCAAGTAATGGTAAAAAAACATTGCCAAGTTGGATTTAAAATAGGAGGATATAAAGATGATTCATGTGTGATATAATACCCATGGATGTTTGTCATATTTTTTTGGGAATACCATGGAAGTTTGACATAAATTTCATACATGATGGGACAAGAAATAATTAAACCCTTGAAAATAATGGTCGAACACACATGTTGTTTCCAATAGAGGATAAGAAAATGAAGGAAGAATCCAACCCAAGCATACTTCTCATGAGTGGGAAGGAACTCTTGAATGAATTCAAGAAAGAACAGGAAATACAGTTTGATGTGGTAAGAAAACCTAGAGTCATCCTTACAAGCACTTCTATGGATGATCTTCCTAAAGAGATTTAGAAACTGTTGGATAATTTTTTTGACATAGTGGTGGGTGATTTTTCTTGCTCATTGCCACCCATCAGGAGCATCAATCATCACATTGACATTATCCCAGGAGAAATTTTTCCAAAAAAACAATCATATAGGTTGACACCTCAAGAGAATGAAGAGGTCAAGAGTAAAGTCCAAGAGTTTTTGGACAAAGGTTTGGTTAGAGAAAGTTTGATCCCATGCACAGTACCAACTATGTTGAGTCCAAAGAAGGATGGAGGATGGAGAATGTGCACATATTCTAGAGCCATCAAAAAGATCACCATCAGGTATAGATTCCCTTCACCCATAATGGATGATTTTATGGATTGCTTGAGTGGAGTAAATTATTTTTCCAAGATATACTTGAAGAGTGGCTATCACTAGATAAGAATGAGAGAGGGAGATGAATGGACGACAACATTCAAGACAAATGAAGGATTGTATGAATGGTTTGTCATGCCATTTGGATTGACAAATGCCCCAAGAACATTCATGAGATTGATGAATGAAGTACTCAAATACTTCATAGGTAAGTTTTTAATTGTGTATTTGGAAGCTATTCTAGTCTTCGGTAAAATTGAAAAAGAGAACTTAAGGCACTTGACATTAGTTACAAGGAGGTTTCAATAAGAGAAGTTGTTGATAAATTTGAAGAAATGTTCTTTCATGAAGACAAAACTCATATACTTGGGTTTTGTGATCTCTTCAAATGAATTGAAGATGGATCCATAGAAGGTGAGGGAAATCAAAGAATGGCCTTCTCCAAGAAGCATATTTGAGGTGAGAAGCTTCAATGGATTAGAAAGTTTTTATAGGAAATTCATCAGGAATTTCAGCGGCATTTGTGCACCTATAATGGACACTATAAAGAAAAAACACAAGTCTTTTAATTGGACAACAAAAGTTGAAAAAATCTTTAGAGTATTAAAGAAGAAGATAATAGAACAACCTATTCTGGTTCTTCCATATTTCAAGAAGATATTTCAAGTAAGGTGTGATGCCAGTGGAGTGGCTATTGGTGCAGTATTGAGCCAAGAAAATAGGCATGTTTCTTATTTCAGTGAGAAACTGAATGACAACAAGAGAAAGTACTCAACATATGATAAAGAGTTTTATGTTGTAATACAAGATCTGAGAAAATGGAGGCACTATCTTGTTCCAAGTGAGTTTTCTTTGTACAATGATAATCAAGCTTTATAGTTCATAACCAGACAAGAAAAATTGAACCAAAGACTTGCTAAATGGGTAGAATTCATGAAAAATTTTACCTTTTTTTATCAAGCACATTAGTGGTAGAGCTAACAAATTTGTTGATGCTTTGAGCAGAAGATGTATGATTATGTAGGAATTTCAAGTGGAGACCTTAGGGTTTGAACACCTTAAGGAAATGTATCATGAAGATCCAGATTTAAAAAAAAATTATGAAGCATCTAAGAACCATTTTTTAAAGGAAAGAAGTTAATGGATAGAGTATCTAATTCAATATGGATAGTTGTTCAAAGGAAACCAACTCTGTATTCCAAAATTCTCAATGAGAGACAATCTTTTGAAAGAAAAACATAGTGGAGGATTGGTTGGACATTTTGGCCATGATAAGACTTATGCACAGATCTGTTCTTCATATAATTGGCTAGGTATGAGATCAAATGTGAAGAAATTTTTGGATAGATGTAGAGTTTTCCAGTATGCAAAATGGGAGAAACATAAAACTGGTTTGTATCAACCATTGCCTATTCCATACAGGTCGTGGGATGAAATAAGCATGGAATTTGTATTGGGTTTGCCAAGAACCCATAGGGGGAGTGATTCCATATTTTCTATGGTGTATATATTTTCAAAGATGGCACATTTTATACCATGCCACAAAACCAGTGATGTTACTCACATAGAAAATCTATTTTTAAAGGAAGTTGTGAGATTGCATGGCTTGACAAGGAGCATAGTCTCAAACAGAGATACCAAGTTCGTGGGACACTTTTGGAGAACCCTATGGAAAAGGTTGGGGAAAGTTTTTTATTTCATTTCAACATATCATCGTCAGATAGATGGATAGACTGAGGTGGTAAATCAGAGTTTAGTAAATATATTAAGAAGATTGGTCAGTGAACATCATAACAGTGGGATTAGATTCTTCCATAGGAAGAGTTTTCTTCTAATGATTCTCCTAACAGAAGCACTGGAAAAAGTACATTTCAAATAGTGTATGGAATGCATCTGAGAGGAATTTCAGAGTTAAGGGATTTGAAACATGATGAGTCCATAAGTGCAGGAGAAAAAGACTTTGCTGCAGAGATGCAGAAGGATTAGATTCTCCATAATGCTTAAATAATGTTATATGGAAATCTTTAAGAGATTATAAGTTACTTGGTTTTAAAACTTCATACCATAATATTGCTTTCCCCTCTAGAGTAGCCATAAACATTTTCATCAAACAATCCTCATGAAATTCAACCCCCAACTTACATATGTGCATGTGAAATCTATTCAAGTGTTAGGCATCATCATTTCCTTTCCCATCGAATTTAGGCAAACAATTTTTACGATCTATGTGAGGAATACAATTTGGAAAGCCAAGAATATGAGAGTGATTCATCGAAGCATACCTTGCATAAATGTAATCCATATTGAATCAGTGGAGTCATCAATAAAATATTTAGGCTACTGAGTCTTTGGACAATGGAGTCTCCATACAAATTTTGAATTCTAGATTCTTGAAAATGGAGTCCCAGGTGAATGATGTACAGTCTTTCTGTGTCTGAATACTCTTCACCATTAGTACTCATATCTGAACTTTGTCATTTATCCTAAGGAAGGTTTCAACTTTGCTCCCCGACAACGATGCCAGAATGTTAGCACTCTATAATTTTTGTCCAGCTAATAGAAAAACGACAGAGGTAATTGTTTCAACCAGCTTTAGAGCTGGGCACTAGCTTTCTCAACTCAGAGAGGGCTCTCTCGTGTCACTTGATGTTTCTTTGGAAATCAGTGGCTAGATTTAGTTTGTTTTGGGGGGTTTTATAAATTTGTTGGCAATGAAGGGGAGGGACACTTAGCGCTATGGAGTCAAAATTTTGAAATTGAATGAAAACACTAACTGGCCAATAGAACTCTTCAGAGGATAAAGGCTAAATGAGGAAATGAATTTGAGTTGTAAATTGAAATTTGCAGAGTGTAATAGGAAAGGGGAAAAAAGTAACTTCATCAGATCATTAATGAAATGAATTCTGAATTAGTTAGGAATAAATACACATAGTTTAAATTGCTTTAGCTGAGAGCATCACAAGATGAATTATGGGCCTTTGACTATCCAATTTAAACAAAAGGTAATGTAAATGGAATTAGAAACACAGGAAATACATACAATGAGAGAAGACAAAACTCATATCACCACCATTAGAATCTTTTCATAGAGACTTCAAATCTTTTGCATATGTATTCAATTCAGCTCCAAAAAATTACAATGGAGTTTAGAACAACCAAAATTTGTGCCCTTGCACTTCTGCCCATAGTAATACATTTAGAACTACTATCATTTGTACAATTTCAACTTCCTTTAGTTAGAAACTGATTACAATAGTTGAACTGAAACGTTTCAGCTTCTGAAACTGAGTACAATTATTACAAATGACATTTTTCATAAAAACATTTCATGATTCAACTGCCAATTCCTCTGACACTTCAGCTCCTTCCTTTGCCACATTCTCTTTAAAATTTCACTTATACTCTTTCAAATCTAATTATATTTATCCATATTCTCATTAAATATTTGGGAATAATATATTTGAATAAAAATAATTCCCAAATATTTTTGTATCCTGTAGAATTAAATTTCCATAATTTAATTCATGCTCATTGTTGGTCTGAACTGCTCTCTTCTTCTCTCTGAGATATTGAACCAAGGTTCATGTCATTTAGGTTTCCAATAAATCCTCTAAAACTATTGTCTCTTCTGGTAAACCAGAAGGTAACACAATACACAGAATGCATTGTGTAGTATCACTTGAGATAGCTTTAAATGGGTGGTTGTAAGAATCAGATGTTTACAGCCTAGGATTGAGTATGAGATAGGGTTTTATTAACCAGAGCCATGCAATACAACCTATGAGGGTAATCTACCTATTCCTCACGGGTACACATTCCCATTACACAGTTTACTTCCCAAGCATCATATTCATGTTCCATAACAATTTATGAACTCATTTATTAAGCATAACAATAACCTGCTGAAAGAAAGTAAAGAGATGCATACATTCATCAAATTACATAGTTGTTACCATGGTTCACCACCTTTGAGGATATGCCCACAAATATTTGGCTCTTGGATCCTTTATTATGGCAGTTCTGCATTTCTGGCATTGCGTGCTTACAATTCCCCTCTTATGGGTAAGATCTATATGAGGAGAACTAGATCGCACCAGGCTCTACATCCTGCGAACTAATCCTCAGATCTACCTTCTCTCCTCCTTTATAACTCAACAACTTACAAAAAAGGTACGTAACATTCAATATCACAGACCGCATCCACTCATGTGTAACTACAATAGAAGATGGCATAACAATACTAACACCCCAAGCTAATACACAACTTTTTCCACACAAAATGGTCAAATATCTACATGATACCTACGTATCTATATTTATACATTTCAGGTTCTTCAGCCATTTACAAAGAATTAAAAAAACCCTAACCCTACCAATGTTAGGTCTTCCTCCCATGCATGTGTGTTGTTCTTCCTCCAGCTATCGCTTTCCTTGTGCATGCTTTCATGCATGCGCACATGTTGTTCTTTCTCCAATTGTTACATCTGTTTCTGCATGCTTTCTTTCCCACAATCATCCTTATGTCCACTTTGGTCTGGTGCCAACAGGCCCCCAACACTAACATGTGACTCGTCCTGAGTCACCTAATCTTTCTGAGCTGCCTCGATCTCCTCAGTGATCATCCGAAACTTTTCCTTCAGCTCTGTTGCTTTTGTCAATGCCTGCGTGGTCTTCTCCTTAATGGTATCCACTACTTGAACTGCCACTTTGTCGCTCGGTAATCCTACACATTCTGCTTATATCTGTGCTATATGTGTTCTAGCTCCTTCTACCTATGCGAGTACTTATGCTACCTGTTCCTGCAGTGATTCTATTTGATCTTGATGCTCCTGTTTGTGCGTTTGCGCCATGATAATTTATGCCTACATCTTCTTCAACTCTTGCATCCCCTTGACACGTTCTAGGATTGGTATGGTCTTTTTTATCTACTTGATTTCTTGGATCACTGCATTGATCCTTTCCTCTTCCTTGTCCCAGTGTTGGACCTGCGGATCCTCCTCCAGCCTTGTCCAAAGTTGAGCTGCTTTATCGAACAATTCCGCTGCTGTGATAAGTTGTTGCTATATCTCCTGCGGTTGTGTCGTTTCTTACTTCTTTCTTTTCTCCTTTACTGTTGGTGGATTTGTTGGTGTGAGTTGTTCTTGGAGACCCTCGATCTCCTTCTGATATCGAACAATTCCCTACATAATCTGGTTGATATTTTCTATGGMTGGGAGTTCGTTTCCTTGCGTAGTGCTTGAAAGTTTCCCAAAAAATTCTCCCACTCTTTGTTCTAGTTCGTTCCTGCGTTATTTATCCTTCTGAGTTTTGGATTTGGCCTGCTCACAATCTTTTTCCAATGCTTCTCGCTTCTTTGTTGCTTTTTCTAGCTCCACTAAGTTTTTATGTGCCCTAGACTTAATTTTTTGGTCGACACTAACCTACAATTTGTATAGTTCCCTTGATGGCATCCTCATAAAGACCAATTGGATGTGGTCCAAATCCTTCTGTGGTGTATGTCCCACGATTTCGTCCATTCTTAGCATGTTAGATTTTATGCAGACCATTGTGTGTGCATGTGGCATTGGAAGGACTAGGTCTCTGATCCAGATTTTATGAGAAGAACGAAATGAATACAGATTATTAACAAGTGCTTAACACAAAATAACAGAGATACAGTAAAACTGTTTTTCTATTCAATAACGAAATAAGCTGAAACTGTAAAATGCAGTGGAAACAAGCTTGTTGGAATGGTGGTGGCTTATCTCTAAGAAGAGATGTGACAGCAGCGCACCTTTGCAAGAAGAAGGTTACAATGAGGATTTGAAGGCCTTTTTACAATAAGAAAAAATGCCAAAAAACCTAGACATCCAAAAACCTAACCCTAGGAGATGAAGCACCAAAAGTCATGTGGGCCTTGTTTGGGTAAGTTAGTACATCAACTTCCCAGGGTCGTAACTTTTGCATACGATCTCCATTTTATGCGTGTGATAGCCCATTGGAAAGGTATTGTCGAGGAGATTCATTTTGGGGGATAAATCTACCTTCAAATATAATTGAGGATCTCAATCCCAAAAAACCTTCATTTAGGACCTCAAAATGGCCCTGGAAGTTAAAACTACTAAAAATAGTAAATTGCCAAAATTGTCAAAAAATTGTTTTGAGCCAGTTGGAAAAGGTGGGTGGCCACCGATATCCATCTGGATCAATATTCCCTCCTCAGGAAGCAATGGTATCCATTGCATTGAGGTCCCCCATCAGATGAGGAAATTTCTGTTGAATTTGGCCCCGGGTGAGCAACTTGCCTTGGTGCAGGAGATGCCCTGCTTTGACGACTCGATAAAGCTAGATCCTTTGTTGTTGAGTTCCCTTGATCTATCTATCCACAATATGATCATTGGATGCCTATTGTAGGCAGTCGGGGTTGAGCTCTGTTGGTGTCAGTTGTTGTGATACTTCTGAGGTGTCCAATAATGGTGGGAAATAAGGGCGAAGGAGATCAACGTTGAACACTGGGTGTAGACCAAGGAAAGGAGGAATGTTGATCTCAAAAGAATTATCCCCCATGGCCTTGGTGATAGTGTACGACCCATAACGGAGTGGGCGAATCTTTCGATGGGGTCCTGTAAGGCGTTCTTTATGCAAGTGCAACATGAGTAGAATGAAATAAATACAGATTATTAACAGGTTCTTAACACAAAATAATAGAGATACGGTAAAACTGGTTTTCTATCCAATAATGAAATAAGTTGAAATTGTAAAATGCAGTGGAAACAAGCTTGCTGAAATGGTGGTGGCTTATCTTTGAGAAGAGATGTGACGGCAGCACGCCTTCAAAAGAAGAAGGTTACAATGAGGCTTTGAAGGCCTTTTTATAATAAGAAAGAATGCCAAAAAACCTAGACATCCAAAAACCTAATCCTAGGAGAAGAAGCACCAAAAGTCATGTGGGCCCCGTTTGGGTAAGTTGGTACATCAACTTCCTGGGGTCGTAACTTTTGCATACGATCTTCGTTTTAGGCGTGTGATAGCCCATTGGAAAGGTATCATTGAGGAGATTCATTTTGGGGGATTAATATGCCTTTGGCTATCATTGAGGAGCTTGATCCTAAAAAATCTTCATTTAGGCCATCAAAATGGCCCCGGAAGTTAAAATTGCTAAAAATAGTAATTTGCCAAAATTGTCAAAAGATTGTTTTGAGACAGTTGGAAAAGGTGGGTGGCCATTGATATCCATATGGATCAATCACATTCTTCTACCTCCATTATTTCATTGGTATGTGTTTTCAACAACTCTATGCCTCTGCTACTACTTGCTCTCTGGGACTCCCTGAGTGTCCTAAGGAGTTGTCCCATTTCTGCCATCTCTTTGTGCAGTTTATCCCTTTGATGTGCTACATGATCGAAGTCATCTTCTAGATAGTATTGGAAAATTATGGAAATAATTTATCCATTGTCATCCATGATCGTATAGTCTAGTGATGTTATTTTTTTCATTGATTTATTGCACATGCCTACTGTCTGCACAACTAGTCTTTTCGTTCCCCCTGGTTCCCATGTGCTAGGATTTGGGGCGGTCTCCTGCGCTCCCTTAGCTTGTTTCGGTTGTCCGTTGGTCACTTTGTGCCCCTTATGGGTTCCTATCTGATTCAACCATTCATCTGGCTGAGTCGTCTTTTTTTACCCATCCTTGGTTTCTTGGGCACTGGGATTTGCGGAGGCTGTGTTTCTGCCTACGTTGCCTCGCTTTCTGCTGTTCTTTTCGGTACTTCCTGGGGAATGTATGGGATTGTCCATTCATTAGGACATTCACTGATGACCATGTCAATGTCACCCTATGTGATGCAGTAGTGCATCTGTATCCACTGTTTATCTAGATCCTACCTTGGTTGTATCCACATGGCTTGACGTGAAGCCCGAAAGTTAGCGATATCCCCATATCATCGATCGCCTCTAGTGTTATGCTCCATGATCGACTGATAGCTTCCTATATGTCCCATAGGTATGCTTCAAATACAATTCCATTCTCCCTCTTATGCCTAGCCCGTGGCCCGAATTTCAGTAATAGATATCTTGCTCCCATTGGCTACGGTCTAGTACAAACAATTACATACTCTAGTTCTCGCCATCCCATGAAGGCTATGAGGGTGAGTAGCCATGAGTAATGGAATTCTGTACTGAGATCCTGTGCATCCTTGCAGTCCACTTGGAACAAATTTAATAGATAAGGTGCCCAGCTCACGGAGGTGCCTTCTGTGCACTGAGCTGCAACTGTGATGACTCCTGCTAGTACTTCGTCTTTACGACATTTTCTTAACAATTTGTGGGCTAGGATATTTGTGCCCAGTTGTGTCACTGCATTATTGATCCATTTGATTATAATGCCTCTTGTTCCTCTAGTTGTACCATATTTATTCTTCATTTCCTCTACTAACGATTTCCCCTTGGATTTATCGTCCAGAAACAGCGCGGGATCCATGCCCCGACTGGGTAGTCCTATTATCTGTGAGATGAGCTCAACAGTTATGGGGATGGGTTTGTCTAGCCATATATCCCCTTTGTGTGTGACGGTTAGCAGCTACTTGACACATGTTGTCACATACTGGCCTCTGCCAAAATGTGGAAGTTTGAGCAAACCTAAAATTCATGTTGTGTCCAGTCCAGCTACCCACTAATGTGGCTGACTGATCATTTCTCCAAGTTGGTTTACCACTATGTTCTGCATAAAAACCCTCGTCACAAGTTCCGGGTACTTGGATTTTTCTTATACGCCATGGTTGGAATACTTGATCTTTCTGACATGACCCAATAGATGTAGATATACCTGTACTCCATCTGGTATGCATGGTAGCACAATTTTTGCTATTGGTTTCTTGCAAGGTGAACTCATTATCTGAACTTTGTCTTCCTATTGTGGTGGCTGGTTCAAAGTTCCAGCAATTCCCGATTTCTCCCCTGTAAGCCACTTTGGCCAAGCTGAGGTAGTTCCAATGGTCTCCTCTATTGTTTGACCTAGGCTGAGTATCTGTGATTCATCTAGTTTCACTGCTGCTCCCAGATTCTATGTCATTTCGTTAACTTCCATGGCTGCTTCAGTGCTTTCTGGTTGCACTTCCCGTTGGGTTTCTGCTTCCTCGTTCTGAGGATCCTACGCTATTGTTGGCGTATCCTCTTTCATGGCCTATGATTTTGGTTGTTGAATCTCCTCCAGTATCGATGTGGAGTTCACTGGTATCATCTCTAGGGATGGGATCTCGTCGATATCGATGATCTTCGGCTGTTGTTTCTCGTTTTCTTCTAGCGGTCCTCATGACCTAGTTTGAAATCTGGTCAGTCCGGTTGTCTGGCCTGGTTCTGTGGGATTCAGTGGTGCCATAGTGGTGAATGTCGAGCATTTGCTGAGTTTGAATGAATTTGGTGAGCTCAGTGGTATTTCTCTATTTGTTCTAGCTATTGTTGCTCTCTCTCTATTCTCCTTTCGTGAATAGACTAGTTGCTTCCGTGCTCGCGTGTTGTATGGGCTTGTCATGAAGCTGTTGAGGATGCTTCTTCCATGATGCAATCACTGCACCATAACTGTGGGTTCAATGAATCTGCGGTACTTTCATACTTTCAATTACTCTTAATTTTCCATTTCCAGTTGGCGTGTTTAATGTGATGTTCCATCAGTCCTTGTCGTGCTTTAATTTTGCCTAGTGTTGTCCTATCATACTCCTTTTTCCGAATTTCCGTTTCCCACTCATTTTTATTTGGTATGTAATTGTTGTCTTTTCCTTTGCTAAATTCATGTTTCAAATGTTATGTGGCCTTTCTATCTCTAGTGTGATTCGGGCTTTTTCATTTTGTTTCCTCTTTTTGTTCTTTGTTTTTTGTTTTTTTTTAATTGCACGGTGGGTGGTCGATTGTCCTTGTACAACTTTAGTTGGATCTCGTTGATTATTCCTCTGAGGTATATACCTGATAAATATATTAACTGTACATCTCCCCCATATGTTACATATTTTACCTCATATGGTCCTAACCAATGCATTCTCAGCTTTCTTGGGTGCTAAAATGATTTGTTGTCATAGAGAAATACTAGGTCTCCTTCCTTGAATGCCTTCTTCTTGATTTGTTGATCGTTCCAAGATTTGTCTTTGGCCTTCTGCACTTGTTGATGGAATCCTATCAGGATTTGGTCTTCCTCCATTGACAATAGTTGATTTGGCATTTCCTGTATTGTGCCTCATTCTGTCATTTGTGTGATAGCAGGTACGCGTATGATGGGTACTAAAAATTATAATGGCACTACTGCTTCTTGGCCATAGACTAGTTTGAATGGTGTGTGCCCTGTCAATTTTTTTTATGTCATCTTATAATCCCATAACAATTCTGGTACTTTGAGGTCCCAGTCATCTTTGTTGACGTTATAGATCTTTGTTAGTGCATTCTCGAGAATTTTGTTGAAGGCTTCTACTGTATCGTTTTCCTGTGGATTATATGGTGTGATCTTCTTATGATGAACTTCAAACTCTTCAAGCATCGCATAGATGGTGTTGTTTATAAAGTGTGTTCCTTGGTCTCTCATCAAAACTCTTAGGGACCCAAACTTAGTAATTACTTGTTAGAATAAGAAGTGTGCAGCTGTCTCTGCACTGCAATATTTTACCAGTGTGGCTTCTGCCCATCTTGTTAGGTATTTTGTCATGGTGATGATGTATCTTGCCCCTGTTTTTTTGGCTAGTGGGTTGATTGGTCCCACAAATTCTACTACCCATTTATCAAATGCATGTAATGTCACTTGCAGTCGTAATGGCATCTTGTCCCTTATGTTGGGTTTGCCTACCCTCTGACATACATTGCATCTCTGACAGTACTCTTTCGAGTCTCTATGGATCATTGGCCACCATAATCCTACATGGAGTGCCTTCTGCATGATAGCTTTTCCTGCATAATGCCCTCCTTCCATTCCCTCATAGGCTTCTGCTAAAATTCTTGGTCGTTCGTGCTCTAACACATACCTTCGTAAAATGCTATCTGTACCCATCTTGTATAGATGTCATGTGATCAGTTGATAGTCGGCTACATGAACTACCAGGTTCTTGTTTTGCATGGTGGTATATTCTTGCAACGTGGTACCTGTGCTCAAGTACTGGATGATATCTGCGAAGTAGTCGTCAGCAATTTGTACTGATAATAACTGTGCATTCGAAAAGTTTTCTTCTAAGTTCATGGGTTCTTGTCCATTTGTGACCCATTATAGGTGGTCAGGTCTTGCATTCAGTTTTCCTGGTTTGACTATTACTTCGAAGTCAAAATATTGAAATAACAATAACCATCGACAGATTCTCCCCCCCAACACTGGCTTGTTGACTAGTTATTTCAGGGCTGAGTGATTTGTAAACATCTTAAAATGTTTTCCCAATAGGTAATGTCTGAACTTCTACAGTGCGTAAACCATGGCTAGGCCTTCTCTTTCCACCATGTTATAATTTTGTTATGAGTCTGATAGTTTTCTTCTTGAGAACGCTATCGGGTGATCCAAGTCTCTTGCTCCTAGTTGCGCTAAGATAGCTCCAAGTGTTATCACTGATGCATATACATGCACATGGAATGTCTTTTCCCAGTGTGGAAATACTAATATTGGTGCAGTAACCATCTTTTCCTTCAAAGTGTCCATACCATGTTGGCATGCGTCATTCCATTGATATTTTGTATCTTTGCTTAGCATTTTTTCCATTGGTGTTGTGATCTGTGCATATCCTTTGATGAATTTCCTATAGTATCCGGTGTGTCCTTAACATTTCTCTTTGGTGCTGGTAAGTTCACAATGACTGTGATCGTTGCCAGATCCACTAGTAAGCCTTGTTTTCATACTATGTGGCCCAATAGTATCTCAAACGGTGTCCCAAATATGCATTTCTTGATATTCAGTGATATCTGGCATTGTTTGCATCATTCCAACATTAGTCGTAACACTTCCACATGGTGTTTCAACAGATTGTCAATTGTCCAATCATCTAGGTATACTTCAAGAAACTGAAGGATGAATTATTTAAATGTTGATATAACCACTCTGGAGAATATGGTGAGTGCATTCTTTAGTCCAAACAGCATGATTGTGTACTAATAAGGTCCCATTCCATCACGAACATGGTCTTGTGTCTATCCTCCTGTGCTATCTTAATCTGATGGTAGCCTGAGAATCCATTAGTGAATGAGTAAGCTTCGTGTCCCCCCACATTCTCTAATACTTCATCTGTAAATGGTGTAGCGAATGGATCGTGTAGGCATGCATCATTCAAATTCCTCAAGTTGATGCATATCATGATCCCTCTTCCTTGTTTCTTGTCCTGTACTACCATTGGGCTTATCCATTTTGATTCCTCGACTGGTTCGATTATGCCATCTTCAAGCATCCATTCGATCTCCTCTTTAACTTTATGTTTATATATGGGGTTTACTCTATATGGTCATTGTCTAATCGGTCTTGCTTCAGGTTTGAGTGGTATCTTCATCTCTCCCTGTTCTCCTGCTATACCCTTCATCTCTGTAGATGTTGTAGGAAACAAATCGCTGTATTCGTGCAACAACTCTGTGTTTCTTTATACTGTTGGCTCATCCTGGTAGTCTCCAATGCTGGCCATTTTTGGATGTTCGACAGTTCCGATGCTAACTTTCTTTACCATGATTGGCATGTAAATCACTTTAGATTCTATGGGTGGTCCCTCCACATCTCTTTCACCTTCTACTTCTTCAATCTGAATATTGCGTGAGTCATCTTTGTCTAGTGCTTCTTCCTGTACATGGTAACATGATAGTAGTTCATTGACTATCTTCTTATTCCATTGTTGTTCTTATGTGATGGTTTCTAGTTCTAGTTCTTTGATGAATATTAATCCTCTTATCCATTTAAGGGTTGAATCTATGTTCAGGTTCTCATACTCGAAGGAGAAAGTGACTGTGAAGTTCTTTTGCAATATTCGCCATGTTGTAGTTCCTTTGTGCAATTCCTGGTCTGTGTACTAGTTCATTGGTATTCCCTCTAAAGTATGTATGAAGTGATGAGGCCAATCCTCAAGTGGTGTCATTTTTCATAGAATTCTACATGCCTCCAAGTTCTCCGATGGTGCTCTGTGTCCATCGTACTTATTTTGTTTGTTGTTTTTCTATCTTGCACCGAACCTTATGCGCAGTAACTGCTTACATTGATACCAATCTGTGATAGTCTCCTTGTGTGCACCCCACCATCTTGCGGGTGTGGCTTTGAGTGCTAAATTTAGTGCTCGTAGCCTCTGGTTCTCTAATACTTCATCTTCATATTATGTCAATAATGTTTCCAAATCATTTAGTCCATGGAAACTAGGTGGTTCTCTGATTTCTATGCCTATCCACCGTACTACACGGTCTATCCCTACACATATTCTTGTGGATACTTCATGTAGTCTCTGCTGCCAGTTTTCTAACCTGGTGTATGAGTCTGTTGCACATGAAGTAATGCTCCGCCAATTGAGTATCTTGTCTGCAGTTGGGTTTACATAATCCTCAATGCGCGCAGTTGTTCTATACAACTGGTCAATCTCCTCTAAGTCTAGGCAAGTGGGTTATATGAACCTCTCCCATTCTGATGGGTCAAGTGGTGCTATGACCATGTAATATCGATATTCAAATGTCATTTTTCTTGTTTTTAAGTTAATTATGGCTTGATTTCCAAACGCCCAATCCAGAACGAGTAGTGTCGGGTACGGTTTTGTGCCATCTACTATTTCAATGACTTCAAAGTTTGCTTTAGTGCACACCCCATCAAGATATATTATTACTCCTTTCAATCTACCCATTGGTAGGACTCTATGTTGGTTGGCTAGTTTTAATTGGACATTTGAGTATCCCAATGTTGGTTCTCCCATGCATTGCCAGGCCTTCTTGGGTAGCACATTCACTTCGGATCCTAGGTCTAGTATAATGTCTCCCATATTGAAATCCCCAATGTTAAAATTTAGTCTAAATTCCCTGCTTGTTCTTCTTCGGGTGTGTAGGTGATTGATGATTTTTGGTTCTAGCTTTTCTTCTATCTCACTACTACATTTCTCTAGTATGTTTTGCAATATTTTCACAGATGAAGGATCACTTAATACTTTTACGCATAATTGCAAAAATTCTTTGATAGTACTTACTTGTCCCTTAGGTTGCATTCCATTGGTATGATCCAACAATGGTGTCATTTTGTATTCCGGGGCTTCCTTGATTGGTTGTGCAGTTGAAGTCAATGTTGCATCCACCTTCTAAAATTCTTGTCTATCTTCCTTAAAAGTCTCCTTTTCTTTGGGTGCGTTGAACTGCTTCCTTGGTTCGGTGTTCTTATTTATCCATTGGTTCTGTGCTGGTTCCTGTCGAACTGTGTCATTTCTGATTTTCGTTCCTCCATGAATGACTATGTTGATGTTTTGTCCATCGTCCCTTGCATCGGCTGAAATCCATTGAACATTCTGATTGTTCTGGTTCCTCTTTTCCTGGATCTTTACTAATATTGTCGAACATTCCTCTGTCTCGTGATCCAATGTGTGACAATACATACAAGTACCTGGCGATAGTGGACATTCTCGTGCATAATGTCCTAGTTTCTAACAATTGTGACATGTGATTGGTCCTCTGCCACGTCTGAAAACTCCTCTAGCTCATCCTCCTCCTCTGTAGCCTACACGATCACCTCTCGATGCATTATATTGTGGTGTCTGATTATACTGTGCAGTATTGTACTCGGGATATGTCAGGTTGTACTACGGCTGCACGTTGTTGTAGGGTTTCTATGCAGTATTATACTGCTGTTGTGCAGTGTTGTATGGGGTCGGGGCTTGGTTGAACTAGGTCGTTGCTTGCCTAGTCATCATTTCGGCATGTACTCTATATGCATCTAATGTTATTTCCTGCATCAACTCCATAGTTCTGCAATCTTTGTCGTCATGGCCCACTGACTTACAAAAGGTGCAATATGAATTATTTGGAACTGTTTGGTATTTCTGCATCATTGTGCAGTGGTAAGGGTCATGACCCAGTTTCTTGCATATTTTGCACCATAATCCTCCCTGTGGTAGTGGGTTTGGCATACACGTTGCCATATATTGTGCGAATGTTGGGCATTCATTCTTGTGGTGTCCTTCCATTCTACATGGGGTGCACCAAACGACTTCTCATTTGTCCTTGTTCTTATTTTGGTTCAACTGAAATGTTAGATTCTTCAAATCCTCCTTCAATTCCTCAATAGCTGGGTCCGTCTGCTGGTACTGGTTCTCTTCTAGTTGCAAGGATGCCTGCAAAGCCTCTTCTTACATCTGAAACTTCTTTTTTCATAAGGGATATTTTAGATGTGGGAGTAGTGAATTGACAAATAGGTGCCAGTGTTTCATCTCGGTCATAGGGTATTTTATTTTTCCCTTCATTT
>JASDQU010100611.1:230364-240608 GCA_032191745.1 Picea mariana | reverse complement strand
CTTCCCCCATGCACACAGGGAAGTCTACCTGTCTAATTCCATTGTCAATACACCTTTGTTATATATAAATATTTTAATATAAGTATACATTGATCGAATGTACATTCCTCAAGTTTTGTGTAGAAATTCCTGCTCTTCTTCACTGTATGACTTCGTTGTGTCGACTGCAAACTTTGTGATGAAGCCTGCCACAATACTGTTAAGCCAAAAGTCAACTGCGTGGGTGAATTTTTTGTTCACCTACTGTAACTGCTTAACCTATACTGGGGTCCAATATAACTGTCAGATCCGGTTCATCACATGGTTATATTTCAACCTTAGTATCTACTCCTGCAGTAGGTGGGGAAAATCATAGAAAAAGGCTTCATGTAAATCCATAAACACATATTTATCCAAATATTTGCAAGGCGTGATGCTAGGGTTTCTATTGTCTTTCTGGGAAAACTCTAGCTCTTTGGTTCTCAACTAGCCTTTGATTTCTTCTTTTGTGGGGTTCCAAGGTCTCAACATTCCCTTCTAATGGATCACTTTTATTTTGTTTCCCTTAATCATTTCTTTTTCACTTAGATCTCGCCTACTCAGTCCTCTCTTGTTCCTCTTAACACAACAATGGAACCATGTGTTGGTTTGGACTGCTCTCTTCTTCTCTCTAAGTTATTGACCCAGGGTTCATGTCATTCGGGTTTCCAACAAAGCCTCTAAAACTATCGGCAAACCAAAAGGCAACACAGTACACAGAATACATTACACAGTCTCACCCGAGATAGCTTTAAATGGGTGGTTGTAAGACTCAAGTGTTTACAACCTAGGATTGAGTATGATATAGGGGTTTACTAATCAGAGCCATGCACTACGAACTATGAGGGTAATCTACCTATTCCTCACGGGTACACATTCCCATTGCACAGTTTACTTCCCAAGTAGCATATTCGTGTTCCATAACAATATATGAACTCATTTATTAAGCATAACAATAACCTGCTGAAATAAAGTAAAGAGATGCATAGATTCATCACACTACACAGTGATTACCATGGTTCACCCCCTCCTGGGCTATGTCCACAAATATTTGGCTCTTGGCTCCTTTATTATGGTAGTTCTTCATTTCTGATGTCGCGCGCTTACGATTTCCCTCTTATGAGTAAGATCTATATGAGGCAAACTAGATCGCACCAGGCTCTATAGCATACGAACTAATCCTCAGATCTACCTTCTCCCATCCTTTCTAGCTCAATATCTTACAAAAATGGTACATAACAGTCAATATCGCATACCGCATCCTCTCATGCGTAACTACAATAGAATATGAGATAACAATACTCACACCCCAAGATAATACACAACTTTTTCCACACAAAATAGTCTAACCTCTACATGATACCTATGTATCTATATTTATACATTTCGAGCTCTTTAGCTGTTTACAAATCATTAAAAAAAAACTAACCCTACCGATGTTAGGTATTCCTCCCATGCACACATGTTGTTCTTCCTCCAGTTGTCGCTTTCCTTGTGCACACTTTCTTGCATGTGCGTGTGTTGTTCTTTCTCCAGTTGTTACTTTTGTTTCTGCATGCTTTCTTTCCCACAAGCGTCCTTCTTTCCACTTCGGCCTGGTGCCAAGACCCATGGTTTTTAAAACCATTTATTGCTTGCTTCTCGTGGTTTTGGAAACCATGTCTTGTTTTTCCCAATTTACCATTTCACTATGAAAAACATTTATTGTGTCTTGTTTTTTCCAATTTACCATTTCACTATGAAAACCATTGACTGGTTTGTTTCCCATGGTTTTGAAAACCATGTCTTGGTTACCATATTTGGTAAAATAATTTTAATCTTCTTCTTTTACTTCTGTAAAACCTTTGAATAAAAAATTATCCAAGTCTTCCTTTCACGTGCATCTTCCCATTTAATTCTTTTCCATGGAAATAAACATTAATCTCTTTAATTTGTAAAATTTGAATTTTACCTCTGTAAAACAATTTCACTATGAGGAAGAATTTCATTTATTGGAAATTCCATAATTTTAAGTGAAATGCACTCCTAGAAAATGTGTTGCACATAAACCATATGATAAATGGTTTCATTTATTATATCGGGCTTGGGCTGGAGTGGTTTACTCCACACCACTTTTACCCCCGATATTCATGATGTAAGGACATGTTTCCCCGACCAAAACCACCAGTTTACATATTGGCCTGCATTCGCATAATTAACCTCAGCGCTAATTCTCTGCCTAATATGTATGTGATACCTTCATCCACCCTTTGAGTTTTCCACATTATACATTGAGATTTGTGTCCATGATTTAACGTGATGCCATAAATTAATTATTGGATCAAATATTAATATAAATATTTTAATATAAAAATATTTATATTAATAATAATAAACCATTTTTCTATTTTCTAAGGACTTTGGGCATATGAGGCTTATCACATGACTTTGTGGATAGGATAAGGGTGCTTAATATTAATAAAAGGAATATTTGTAATTTTCAACGGGAATATGATAATAAGGGGTAAAAATGAATGAAGTGATGGAATTGAGGGATTTAGTTAAGCATTAAGGCTAGATATAGGTTTGGGATATTTGCCAAATTTTTTACTCATGGAAGACATGAATATTTTAGATGATCAATCGAGTGAAGGATTTAGGTGATGGGAGTTTGACAGAGTTGGTGAAAAAGTTTTAAAATCTGAGTGGAAAGATAACACAAGGACAAGATGCTCTGGAAAAATTAATGCAAATTAGCATGTGATAACAGAACCCATAGGGGGAGTGATTCCATATTTTCTATGGTGTATATATTTGCAAAGATGGGACATTTCATACCATGCCACAAAACCAGTGATGCTACTCACATAGAAAATCTATTTTTTAAGGAATTTGTGAGATTGCATGGATTGCCAAGGAGCATAGTCTCAGAAAAAGATACCAAGTTTGTGGGACACTTTTGGAGAACCCTATGGAAAAGGATGGGGACAAATTTGTCGTTCATTTCAACATATCACCCTCAGAAAAATGGATATACTGAGGTGGTAAATCAGAGTTTAGGAAATATGTTGAGAAGTCTGGTCACTGAACATAATAACCAGTGGGATCAGATTCTTCCCTAGGCAGAGTTTTCTTCTAATGATTATCCTAACATAAGCATTGGAAAAAGTACATTTCAAATAGTGTATGGAATGAATCCGAGAGAAATTTCAGAGTTAAGGGATTTGAAACATGATGAGTCCAGAAGTGTAGGAGCATAAGAATTTGTTGCAGAGATGCATAAGTTTCATGATCATATAAAGAGACAGCTATAGGAGAGAAGTCAAAAGTATAAAATCCAAGATGATCAGAAAAAAAGGGAGGTTCATTTTGAAGTTGGAGATCACATATTAGCACACCTGAGGAAGGAAAGGTTCCCAAGGGGAACATATAATAAACTGAAGATGAAGAAAATAGGACCATGTAAGATCCTCATAAAGTTTGATGAAAATTCATATGAGATTGAGCTACCAAAGGATGTGGGAATATCACCCATATTCAATGTTGTAGAGATGTACCCTTACAGGATGGATGATACATGAGGATTAGATGACAAAAAGGAGATTTAGTAGGATATGAAAATGCCAACATAAAAAAATCCACACATGGAGAAGATCATAGATCAGAGGATTGGAAAGAAGACCCAGAGAAAGACTTATTTTGAGTACTTGGTGAAGTGGAAGGGTCACCCAACAGAGGATTCTAGTTGGGTAAATGAATATAACATTAAGAAGCATGGAAAAATAGTGTAGTAGCTCATGGATGGGATTCCATGATTTTTTGGCTGGAGGAGTATGATGCAGGAGCATCACAATCAACACTTTAAGAGAACAAGTGGAGGACAACTCAACATACAACGCGCATTTCAAATCAAATTTTGAACTCAAGGAGGGCATGTTTTTTTTTATATATTTTGAAATATTGTATTAAATTGTCTTTAATGTTTGGAGGCTATCCTCATAAATCTTAGCAATATCCTAACTTCTTTAATGTATGGATAGGATTGTACATATGTTGAGCAATAGCTCAGATCTGATTATAATGGGAATTTATTATCTTAAAACCTTAGTAGATAGGTGTTTTAATCCCGATAGGATAGAATTAAGGTAGTTGGAGGGAACTTCATGTATAAATATATGTATTGTATGCCCAATAGAGGTTGTTGAAGGTTATTTGTTATTTATGATAGGAGATCTATTGAATCTTATGAAGAGTTGCAGAGAATTGTATGAGTCCATGTACATATTTTACTGAATGAATACAAGTAGAGAGGTTTGATTCCAAGCATATGGTGTTGTGTTCATGTGGATTGTTTAAGTACATGTGATGTTTCCTTTATGTTCTCCATGTTTTATCTGTTTATGTATCTTTCACGCATGAATATTTTTTTCACGGTTAACTGTGGAGATCTTTGATAATTCTGTAAGTTTCAATTTTTTCTCTTTCGAGATTCCTAGTGCAAGGAGTGCACAGTTCCCACAAGGAGTGCATAGGCCGAGTTGAAATAGACTCATAAAATTAGAAGAAATAGATTTAAATTATAGTGGAGTGAAAGGAGTGCACAATTGTTTAGTGGAGAGTAGAGAAGTGGAGAAGACTCGTGCAAGGAGTGCGTCAGGAAAAATCTTTGTTTATGTGTTAAATAAGTCTTAGAAGACATGATCACAAGGAGTGCGTAAGGGAGATTTTATTAAAAACATATCTAAGTCCAAGATTTATTAGAAGTTACAAGGCTGCAAGGAGTGCACCGAGGTCCATAAACCTTGAAAGGAACCAATATTAGGAGTGATAGTGAGACTGAGAGTTCTGTAGAAGAGACTTAGAAATTTTCTATGTAAAAGGTTTTAAAATTCTAAGAGAAGTGCGCAGAAGGGTGTCAAGGATTTTGTTTATCTCGGTTAAGTCAAGCTCAGGAAGGATAGAGATCAAAATCCTCAAGGGGAAGAAGATTCATTTTTTAAGAGTTGAACGACTAAGATATGTTCGGGAGGATCCAAGATCTTTTGTCATCGTTGTATATGGAGAAGAAACATGGGGTTTAAACCTACAAGTCATCCAGACTTCGCATTCAGAAACAGTCATCAAGGATTGAGGATCAACAGACGAGATCTATTTAGAGAAAGTTTGTGTAGCTGGCAGTCATCAAATTTAGAGAAGTTTCACAAGGGATAACTCTTGGAACCCTTCGATGCTCTACGATTTTGGATTTTTTGGAGTGTGGAGAAGTCGGGACCATCGAAGTCCTAATGGGCAATGTTGATCGTATCCATATGATTCCTAAGGATGCATCAGTAGATCATGTAATCCATTGGAGAAATACTCCAGAGGAAGCTAATAGTGTAGACTCTAGAGTGGAGAAATCCTGAAGTTCCGAAGCCCCATAGTTCATCTGGGTCCTCTATTGATAGGGACACAAGTTGACATATTAGAAGGTCTGGAAGACCAAGGGTTTGGGAGAATAGCAAGGATTAAAGTTCAATCTCCCTGAAGTTCAGAGAAGATCTAAACCATTTATTTAAAAGGGGACACGTGGTGGAAGATCCGGAGGTCCGGGGAATCTATACTCCAGAGGAAAGAATTGAAGGGTCACTAAGAGAGAGGACTATGGAAGGCCCGAAGGCTGGAGAAAGCCTCATTCGTTGATCTATGAGGGGACACATGGAGGGCAGAGATCAATTATGTTAGTTCGATGCTCTGGGAAGGTTGTGTGTGTTGGAGCAGGTAAAGACCCACCAAAGTCAGATTGTTGAAGCTTTGTTAGCCGTAGATCTGGTTAGAGATCCATTTCGTACAGGAATTTTGACACTTCATGGGTTAGTGGAATCAGAATTTGTGGAGTTCTACTTTGTTGAGGACTCTCGAAGTGTAGAATCTATGAAGTCCTGAATTGGATGGAGAAAAAGGGATAATTCCACGGTTTTGAGCCCAGGGTCACGTGGACCTATTCCTTGACCAACATAATCTCTTTGAAAGATATTTTTGGACCGAATTTGAAGGAAAAGGCCCATGGAAACTGAATTTGAAGGTTCATTCGAACCTATGAGATGATCTAGCTCCCAAATTTGGAAGATGCTTAGGTTGGGAGGTCAATGGACCCCAGGTGAGGGTAGGGGTCTGCATCAAAAACCATTTATGAAGAAATAATTCCTTTTTTAGTAAGTGGATTCAGGATAAAATCTTACAACAAGACACTGAAAAGAGAAGAATTCATAGCAACATTCAAGACACATAATATGGATGTGATTGATAGAAAATATTCTCTCAATCCATCCAAATCATGAAAAAAAGAGAGAAAATAAAATGAAAAGAGGAATAAAACTCCTGGATGAAAACCTCTCTGAGGCATCTAGGACAGATCTGTGGGTGAAAACCTCCAATGGAGGCAGTCTCATATCTAAGGAATAAAAGAAGAAAAAGAAGAGTAAAAAAAAAGAGAATATATTTTTTTTACTAATGTTTTGTTTTATAGGTACCCAACACTTTATTTGCTGCAACCATCTACACAAGATTAAAATCAATAGTCTGAAACAACTCAATAAGAACAATAAGCATTTTCAGTTCTTTTCATCATCTATACATACCACTTTCCATCATTTTTCATTCATAAATCATTTTTCTTTCTTAGTTCTTATTCATCAATACCACTTTCCATGTCCAATATTTTACATTCTACCCCTTTATTTCAATAAAAACAACCTACAAGGTTATCCTACATATTTCTATAGAATCAACCTACTGGGCCATTTCTACAAATAATGGAAAAAATTCAAGGGTCAAGACCAACATCAACAATTCAATTGTTAATATCAGAAACAAAACAATCTTCTCCAATAGTTTCTACATCAGATGCAACCATCAGGACAACAAAAATCTATTTCTATAGGATACTTTGTATCATGTAGAAAATTTTCAGCATAAAAAGTTATAGTTCCAAATGATGCTATATATCTTGTAGAATGCTTGGAAGCCATTATATCCAAGATCTATCTGTAAAATAAATGTGCAACACCCATATCCACGAGGAATTCTTCAACACTAATCTCAAGCAGGGGACCTGAAGATCATCAAACAAAAATTCAACCACTAAATGATGACCAACAATACCAATTGCAATTACTCCAGCCACCTGCAAACAACAAATTTAGATGCATGAAAATGTAATCAAGGTAACATAATTATCTTCCCTCTCAACATTCATTTAAGCATCATACAACGTTATGCATGATTATTTCATATGGTCAAAATATCTATAAAATCTAATGTGGTGATGAAAATGAGGATTTTTCCTTATTTTGTCAGTTGGGGTAGCCATAATTAGTGCTAAAGTTTAATTTACATGTGGAGTTAGGCTATTTTAGTGGAGGATTGTTCCACGAAGTATTAAATATTACAAGGAATAAATTAAGGAATTATTGAGACTTCAAGACGATGGTCGTGACAAGACAATAATCTAATCCATAATTTGGGGACATAACTCAAAGTAAAAGGGGATTGGAACTAGCATTTCGAATTGTAAGGTAATAGGTGTGAAGTGCAAGTTGTGCTAATCAAGGAAACAAGATTGTAGGTGTGGAAGAGAAGAAAAACACTCAGCCAAGGAAATATTCTATAGGCAACCATGAAACCTTCATAAACAAAAGAGATAGCTCTACAGTTGTAAAAATGTTATCAACATTTTCCTCAATTTCTATGGTTCACAAACTCATGGTCGAATTCACTATCGCTAAGGGTTTGTATGAGTTTTTGATAAAAAAAATTGTTTCCTATAGAAACCCAATTTTTATAGTCCTATAGAATACGATTCCTATAAAATTCACTTACACAGTTCCTAAAGGGACTGTTGTAGAGAAACCATATTGTCATGTAATTGTTAAAGAACCCTCATATTTTATTTTCCTTCTCCCCTAATTCAATTCTCATTGCAATCGCCTAATCACCATGTTTATCTAAAGAGAAAACCCCAACTATTATATTTCCTACAGAAAACCAACAACCAATTTGTTTCTCCCTCTGATTTCCTCCCTTCAAAGACTCAACTCACAATCCTTGAGAAGTGAACTCATCAACATCAACCATGGATTTTGGGTTCAAAAGGAGAGAGCCAAAAAAACCTTCTAGAGTTTATGACAATTTTGAGATATTAGAAATTTTTCAGAGATGTAATTGGCTAGGATATTTTGAAAGACTCAGAGGTTATAATGGTGAGGTATCCATAGAAGTTTCTCAGAATTTCCATAATATAAAAGAACAAGAGTTTGTAATCATAGTGAGGGGGCTAAAAGTCATAATCAATGAAGCCTCGATCAACAACGTATCTACTCTTCCCATGGGACTCCCTTGGGATAAGGAGGTGAGAAAAGAAGCCATTAATGTCAAGAAGGCATTCTTCCTCCCAAATGAAAAATATGACAAGGAGAAAAATGACATTAAAATGGAAATCCTCCCTCATCCTTGGCCATAAGTGGCCTATCACATCATCAAATACATCAAATGTGAGGGAACAATGAGTGTGGTATATGCTTACCACTTCATACTATTACACAACCTTAGACATCTTCCAAATTAGTAACCACACCAAAACTTGAGCATCCCTTACTTACTCCTCCAATCATTAAAATAAATGAGCCTAAAAGTACATAAGGGAAAATGAGAGTTTTTAGCACATTACAGGCTCATAAAAGTAATAATTTCAGATTCCCTTAGACATTTAAAGAACAAAAATTTGTGGGCATATTTCATAAAGATGGATCTGCAAGCATGTGAAGAGACACACAAAACAATGAGTGAGGAGGAGAGGAAAAAGGGAGAATAACCTAAGAGAATCTCCAATCCCAAAAGATCAAAAAATAAAAATAAGGAGAAAAAGAAGAAAATAGATAAAAAAAGAAAAGGAAGTGGTTGATTCTTTAACTGCTCTAGGGACTCCCACTGCCAGTCCCTTAAAACTCACTAATTTGAAATGGGTGCAACCTAGGAGAAGAATATCCAATAGAATCAGGAAGAGTCAAAAGAAGAAAATCCCAATACTAGCTACTCCACTCACCATTACATCCCAAGTGGAAGACGTAAAGGATTCCCCTATTCCAGAACTACCAAAAGAAACAAAGGGGAAGGAACCTCAAGAGGAGTCAATGGTAAAGGAAGAAAAACCACTTGAAGGGACCTCTAAGACAAAGACCCCTGCAGAGAAGCTCCTCTTTTCAACCTTATTATAGTTAGATAAGGACAAGGTTGATGTCATCAAATGGAAAAGAGTGACATAAGGAAAAAAAGGAAAACAAAAAGAAGAGGCTTCCCAAGAGTTGGAGAAGCAAATCCAACTCATGCAGGAAAAATTTCAAATCGTGACAATGCAAAAAGTGGAATATAACTAGAATTTGAAAGTGGAAAACCAGAAGTTGTAGCAGCAATTGAACAAGGAAAAAGGAGAATTTCATAATAAGAATGAACAAATCGAAATTATTGAAGCTGCAGTAAATACAATATCTAAAGTGTCTGTAGAAATTTTGGAATGCATATCACTATATAGGACATATACATTATTCCTAAAATAATAGTGGCATAAGAATCAGATTTCACACTTGACTAAATTGGTGAATTTCAACCCTGATACCCCCAAGGATTTCTTAGATTCATATTAGGGATGTAACATGGAGGAAAAAGATAAAATATGTGAATTATACCTATATAACCTAATTTTACCACACCCATACAATTAGAATCTCAAACCATATTTGGGGGATGTCTAATTGATGTCCTTTGCATAATGGATTAGACATGCATAAATTAGGGTAGAGGAGTTAAAAAAGTACAAGGAAGAGGAACTCCAAACACCTTTTTGGATAATAGTTGAGGCATCTAGATGTGAGGATGTCATAACCAACCATCATGACCTCTCTTTGGATAAATATGTGGCCCTAGGATGGATAACCAAGAAAAGGGAAGTAATGGCCCATCTAGATGACTCATTAATATTATTGGGAGAAGAGTCAGTAGAAACTTTCCACAAGAGGTTGCACTCGTTTCTTCATGGCTTGCAAATCAGAGAGGCTCACTCTCCCAATACCCTATATCTTTCCCTCCTAAGGAAACCTTGGTACACATAATATTTAAGGAAGATGAAGACTAAGTGTATTGGGTTGAAGATGAACTCCCCACTCCTCCTTCCTATGGAAATTGTGGCTGACATCAACACGAGAAAAGAAGAA
>JASDQU010100611.1:185899-198251 GCA_032191745.1 Picea mariana | reverse complement strand
AATTAAAACTGCAATCGGTGCGGGATCTTCGAGATTACAAAAGGGGTTCCCATGCTATAAATTCCTAGAATTCCCATAACAACCGAGAGTCAAAAATATAACTAAACTCAGAATAAGAACCGGCTTATAGCGTGATTTTCTGAGTTGCATAAGGGCCTATACTCCAACTTACAAAGAAGAGAACCAAAGATCCAAAAAGAACTAATTCTAAGAAAGAGGAATTCATGATTAAACCTTCTGACCCGGGATGGAGGAGCTTGCGCTCGAGGTCGCCTTCCCCCCTACATCTGTCTGGCGGCTCTGTCCTGTAGCTTGAATTTCCAGCTTTTCAATTCTTGGTTCCAGATCAGCAATTTTGCTATTAGCTTGCTGAGTTGTGTAGGTGAGATCTTCTACCGCTTCCTCCCTTAGCTAGATTAGATATTCCTCCATCATTTTGAACCTTCAACCTCCTTCCCCGTCAATATGGAGAAGGAATCATCTATGCACACTAAGCGTGCATTTCAGCCTACGAATTTCGAGTTCCAGGGAGGGCTAGGGATTAGGGGGGGTGGCTGAGTTGGAACTGGACTCCATTGTGAGAGTGGTGGACAAAGACCAGGAGGGAGGCCTGGCTGAGGCAAATGGGTAGAGACTAATCGGGGGAAAGACTAGGAGCTCAAGCCAGGTGAGAAACCAGACAGAATTGGGAAGGCAAGATGAGCAGGAGCAGTTCACCACCTTCTTGAATTTAACGATATCTCGTTCATGCGCCGCCATGGGAGGAGGGTTGGTTCACGTGAGTGCCATGCGGGAGGGATAAGAGATCTCTGCGGAGGTGCAGGAGGGACGTGAGGTGAAGGATGGGGAGGGGGAGGGGAGGCGACACGAACAGTGCAGATAAGTACCATCGCATGGGAGAAGGGATAGACAAGGGAGGCAGAGGAGGGATGCCACAAGTATGACGTCGGGAGGGAAGGAAGGCCACTTGCCTTGAGAGGCCTAGCTGAGCGCTCGCCAGGTGTCACTAAGGGAAAGGGATGAAAACCAAAGTTCCATTTAGGGAGAGCAGACCCCTGCTCAAGTGGGTGGCGGATTTGGCAGCTTGGTCAGCTTTGGTGTTGAGATGACGGAGCACATGAAAGAAGTCAATTTTTTGGAAGGAGCAGGAGAGCCGCATGATTTTCTTGAGAATGTGGCACAGATTCATTTGAGTAGGCAAGGTGTTGGTGAACATAGCTTGGATTAAAATCCATGAGTTGCCTATCACCGTTATTTCTTTGATTTCTAGCTTTTAGGCTTGGATAAGTCCTTGCCAAAGGCTTAGAGCTTCTACTATATTATTGGATTCAAATCCAAGCCCCCAAGAGTAGTCTAATTCCCGTAGTTCACCATATTTTGTGATCCTTAGTGAAAGGAGGGAGGGATTTGAGGTCTGGAGAGAGGTTATGGATCCAATATTTATCAGAGGATTTGAGAGAAAGGGATATGGTGCAAGGCCAAAGGTAGGAGAGGTAGTCTCCCAGTAGGGCTTTGGCTTTGGCAGAAACGATGTCAGGCGAAGCGGTCATATTTCTAAAGATTCTGGAGTTTCTTTCGAGCCAAATTTTCCAAAGGATGAATTTAGGCAGGGACATCTAGTAGCACTTAATTTGAGGGTTTTCCTTGAGAGGGAAAGGACAGAGGGTGGCACAGATTTTTAGCAGAGTGGGTATGTCAGGAGGGAGTTGGTCAGAAGAGATCCCCCCTGGCAGGGCATGCCACCAGACTTCTTTTGCAAAGGGGAAATTGAGGAGCAGATGGTCAGTAGATTCTTCATGGATTTGGTAGAGAAGGCATCAGATTCTAGGTTTAGTGGCTCAGAGCAGTCCTAGCGCTTTGACTTCATTAATTGTATGTTAAATTATTAGTAATGGAGCACATATCAATTAAAAAATTATTATGGTAATATTAATATTAATATCAAAATTGCAGCCTAAAATAATTTTTTTTTTTTTAATAGATATTGGTCGTTGCAATTGCGACACAAACCTTAATTTCTATGACAGTTTTCTTGTAAAAAATGAAGAGTTGTCGTTGCCTGTGTGGTGACAACTTCAATTGTTGCGACAATTGTGCTATATAAAAACAAAAAGTTGTCATCGCACGTGCAACGACAACTTCAATTGTTGCGACAGTTTTTCTATATAAAAACAAAATTTTCCATTGCACGTGCGACGACAACTTCAATTGATGCAACGGTATTGTTATATAAACAAGAAAAAGTTGTCGTTGAACAC
The DNA here is from genome assembly GCA_032191745.1 of Picea mariana. NCBI lineage: Eukaryota > Viridiplantae > Streptophyta > Pinopsida > Pinales > Pinaceae > Picea > Picea mariana. The sequence goes on along the minus strand of JASDQU010100611.1, from coordinate 195,993 downwards.
ATGATGACAACTTCAATTGATGCAACAGTTTTGCTATGTAAACAACGAAAAGTTGTCAGCGCCAGTGCGACGACCGATTAAATTATTGCGATAGTTTTTCTATATAAACCATGAAAGTTGTTGTCGCAATTGAGACAAAATGTTGGTTTCACATAGTTTGCCTATATTGTCGTATTGGTGACGATATTTATTTTTTGTCGCAATTGCCTATGTTATCGCTCTTGTGACGTTTGTTCAAGTTCGTCGCAATTGCCACGTGACATAAAACGATGTTTCAAAGACTCCAAATTCGTCGCAATGTCAACGACATAATGTCGTAAGAGCATCGAAACAGCCGTCGCAAAATGACCCAAATATGCTAGTGATTCAGAAGAGAATTCCTTTTTCAAAAATTGATAATTAAATGATAATGGACCGTAGTGATTTAATAGTCTGTATCTTTAGTTTATATATTTATTAGCGATCCTCATTTATATCTTTAGTTTAGTTTATCTTTAGTTTATTAGCAATTTAATAGTCTGATAAAAGACCGTAGCGATTCTCATTTGTATCTTTAGTTTATATTAATAGTTTGTACAGTGAATATCCATCAAGATTTTATACCGCCAATGCTTAGTTACAGCAATCCTTACCATTAACTTCTACAGCGATTGTTATGGGGTTCAGATTATTTTTAATAATTGACTGTGTTAGTAATACCTATTGACTGCAAATTCATGTTTTTAAACTCAGGGATTCCCTTCCATTTATCTCAGTGGTTGTCATTATTTCCACTTTGTGAACCTCCTTTTATTAGACAGCTTTAATTCCTTTAAGTCCTTTAATAGACAACGATGGTGACAACCAAAATTACAGCCAAACTTGTTAATTAGACAGCCTCTTCCTTTACCAGCCTTTGATTAGAACAACCTTTAATTTGAATAGATAGGCTTTAAATTGAATAGACAACCTTTAAATTAAATTAGACCAGACTTGTCAATTAGTTTTAGTATTGATTAAACTAGACTTGTCAAACTAGATTGTAATTATAGTTTATAGTTTTAGTATTGATTAAACTAGACTTGTCAAATTAGATTGTAATTATAGTTTATAGTTTTAGTATTAATTAAATTAGACTTGTCGAAATAGATTGTAATTATTAACAAATTGTAATTTAGACTTGCTAAATTTGATTGTATTTAATGTCAAATTAGACAGTAAATTAATGACTAATTTGTAATTTAGACTTGCTAAATTAGATTGTAATTAATGTTAAATAGATGGTAATTATTGACTAGTTTAGACTTGACGAATGGATGGGTTGTTGGTGAAGTCATTTTTTATCTTTCACTTTCTTTGAATGACATCATATTACGTCTTGTCGATCTGTTGCTTGGGGTGTGGGTGTAGTCCTCTTACCAGTAATTCGGCCCCTAGCGAGTTGGATTCATCTAGAGTCCTTGGTCCAGATAAGTTGTGTAGCGTCAGGGTTATAGTCGTGCCTATCACCTGGGGACGACATGATTCCTGATGAGGGGATCATTGCGCACCCTAAGGGAAGGAGGCAAAGGATAACTCGATCAAGGTATGTGCCTTCCATGTGGGTGTCGTGGGTCATTGTAAGTTTTCTATTAGCGCTTGGGATGAATGTTTTCATGTGTTTGGCTGTGCGCCATTGAGGTTCTTATTATCTAGTCGTTGAGGTCGTTGTGTTGGGATGGGGATGTTGTCCCTTAGCTTGTAGGTGTGGTCATGTTGGTGTCGGGTGGGTAGTTGTTTCTCCTTGTTTTTTTACACATGTTTCACCCAGTTTCTCTTGTGCTAGTGCAAGGAGTCATAGTGGTATGTTGCATGTTCTATGGGCATGGTGCTCGTCGTCAGATGTGTTGTTTTAGTTGTAATCGTTGTTGTCGTCCTGTTAAAAAAAAAGATGCACCTTCTAATTCGCTTATAGTCGTAACAAAGAGGTCGTGTCATGGCCACCAAAGGATTCCTCACTCTTCCCTCTAGTGGTATCATGTCCAGTGCTTTTAAGGCTACACCCCACAGTCAGCCGATTGGCATTTTTATTTAAAAAAATAACACATTTACAATATTTATAGGCCATCGCATGGAAATCATTAACTATTATTAGTTACATATAATCAGGGTTTAGAAAGGGGGTGTTACAGGACCTATGGAAGTTGGGGTAGAAATTGAAAAGGTAAGGTGTAATTTATATCTTCAGGCAACTCCTTTCCCCCGAAGTAGACCCTATAGATAGTAGGGAGCCCAATGTTGGGTTTCAATTATATGTTTAATTATATAATATAGTAAAATATTATGAAACTACGTTCAAACCTCTTTCTTTATCATGAACGAAAGGCCCTATCAATCCCTCGGAGGGAAGGCCCTTGTTGAAGGCCTGAATGATTAGAATCCCCCCAAGATATAGAGAAATTCAGCTGAAGCCTATTCACCGGTACCATATGTTCGACCCTTCGTTTTGATAAAACAAGTTGTGCAAGTTATCAAGGAGACAACCCATCAAGTGAAGAAGGATGAGAAAGGAAACTCACAACAGAAAGATGTTGGAACAGAACATAGTCTAAAGCCAGCGCGGAATCAGTTTTGAGACAATATAGTTACAACATAATCAAGAAGAGAAAAGGGCCTACAGAGTCTCAAGGAGAAAAAGGTACTGATTGTATTGACTCTCTATTGTGTTGTATTGTATTGTAAAGGGTGGGTGTGTGAAATATATTAGAGAGGAACAAGAGGAAAGAACTGGATTTGTACTCCAAATCTAGAATGTAATTAGTAAGGGAAGAGCTTGAACTAATTACTATCAGTTGTAGTATTGTATTGAGATGTACCTACTGATATGTTGAGTAGGGTAGATGATTAATGTAAACCTATGAATGCTTATTGTCCAAGACTTTTGATGTAATAAAAAGATAATGGAGATCAAATTTTGAAAATGTTCCTGGTTTATATTACTTTTGTACCTTTGAAATCTCATTATGTTGTTGGTTGTTATGCATTATACTTCCTCATTCTTCCTTGATGTTTTGTACAGTTATGTTCTCGTATATCAGTGTATGATGTGTTAAGGATCTGAATTGAGTAATCTATCATGTGTTAGGATGGTAACAATATATATTGGTTATAGATCTGTATAACATTTTTCTTACCCTTCCCATAGTTATTTTGTCTCAGTTGCGCTTTGGGTGAGACTTCTTTCCTTTCAGAAAGATGAAAATTCCAACCCACTAGACTACATTGGTACCCTTTTGTTGGTAACCTAAATAGGACCTTGTTCTAACAAATTTGTACCAACAAAATGGTTTCATTCTCAAGACCCTGATTTTACAAGGGAACCTGTAGAGAGAATTCTTCCATGGATCCACAAGCTTAACGTTTGGAAGTGGTGGGAACGTAAGTGTGATGTGTTCATACTGAAGGAAGTGGAGTTACGGAATCCAAATTGGGACGCATTCAAATATTGTTTCTTCTACTCAGAAAGATCAAGCAACCAGTATGAGATCTTTTGGGTAGAATTCCCGGACAATTTGTTCCAATTGTTAGATCGGCTTCAAGAAGCACAAGAGTTCAAAGAACTAGTTAAAGAAATTGGTACTTGGAATACATAGAAGCTAATCTTCAATGAATGGATCACCATATTACTCAAGTGGTGGATTTATGGGCTAACACGTCCTTGGAAGGATATATTATTGAGTTTGCAATGGAGAACCACCAGTGTTTTTCAAGAGCCGAAGCAATATTCAAGAAAGGGGCACAGGGAAGATTATTGAGGTAAATTACCCTTTTGATCAAGGTCTTTTTGTTGGAAGAGGGGATGCTAGTTGTTCCCTCGTGTGAGATGGTAGCCTAAACCCATGTGCTCAGGGTGGGGCAATCTTGGGGCAGTTTCATGACCTAAGAAGGGGAACAGGTTATTTGAAAAATGGGGGAAGAGAAAATGGAAAGAAGTGAGTGCGCCCTAAGGAGAGTCGCCATAGTTGAGAAATGGTGGCAAGGAAAGGTAAAGAGAGAAGTGAAGTAGTCTGAGGTGTTGCAGAAAGAAATCGGACCCTGAGGAACAGATGAAAGAAAGTCAGAGAAGTTGAGAAAGTAGCAAATACAGGAAATACTGACCAGTATAAGATTGCAGGAAAGAGAAGTGCATAAAGAAAGAAGTCCCATGGAGAGTGGATGAGATGAGGAAGGTTTAGAAGAAAGAGAGGATGAAGGACATCCATAACTTGTGAAAGATAGAGAATATTCGGCCCCGAACTCAGGAGGATTAGACCATGAGGTGGATCATATTGCTCTAGTACAAGAAAATGAGACCCCCTATGTCAAAGAAATCTTCCCATAAGTCAATGGAACCATACCCGAGTCACCCATCCCCTAGTGGCCTTCAATATAATTGGTAATTTATGTACTGCATACTCATGCAATTTATGTTCTATCGAATTCAGTTAATTCCTCACAACCCATGACTAGAAGCAGTGGGAGGATATTAGGGTCACCTAGAAATTCAAAGTGAGGGACATTAGGATTTATTTTTATCGGAACAAGAACACTAGAAATGGCTGGAAACACAGGAGGATCGATCACCTGATACCTGTAGTTCTGGGGTAAAGGAGATGAGGATGTAGAACAACATTGGTTTTTATGTGAGTCCATTTGGAGGTCCATAGGGACCTTGGATGCGAAAAATTTAGTAGAATTTCAGATTACCTTGATGGGCCATACCCTCAAAGGGTACATGAAGGCTATTCAATATGGGGTGCAAGGACGGGCCTTTACCCTTGACCAGGTGCACTAGAAATTCATTGTTGAATTCAATCTACCTCAGTCAAAACATCAAGCTCTCTCTGAATTGTGTGAGATTCAACAGAGAGAGGGGGAGTCCACATGTGAATATAGTCAAAAGTTTAAGGATGATATTGGGAGACTGGCACACCCAATGCATGAAGACCATCAAAGGAAATGGTACATCCAAGGGTTTCTATCCTTGACATGAAACCCCTTGACGTAATAGAGAATAGCCACACTAACAAAGGCTTTGGAGAAATCAATGAAGATTGAATCCATGGTGGGATACCTAGGGAGCCTAAGGATAACCATACCTCTGGTAGATTCACACATGTCAAATATCCAAGAACAAATATATGTGCTCATGGAGAATATCCAAGAATTAAATTTACTCAATCCTACACGACGTCAATTTTGGTGTACATGATGCTACAGAGAAGGGCACCTAGAAACTGAGTGTATGTGGATAAGAGGAATGGGTCACCCCCCCATAGGACCAATAGGACGAGTTGTATAGGTCTTGGAAACTTCACCATTTCATGCACCAGTTCAATACAATGCTTTTTCAAGTGCCCAACCCACTAAGACAGTCAAATACTATGAAATATTTCTGACTCAAGGGCACACACCAAGACACTGCCCCATCCTGCAAAAGTACTCACCTACACCCAATACAATACATTGTGAATTATATGGGTCTACGACACATGCTACAAACCAATGTAGGGCATTATATGCACTTGCTTACAAATTGGACCGGACTGCATTCAGGATAAACAAAACACCCCAAGGGTCAAGAAGAGGCCAGGGAAGTGGTGATGTAGGTAGATTTAGAGGAGGGAGGAATGGAGGATGAGGACTAGGTCAATGTTATAATTGTGATGAACAAGAAAATATGTCCAAAGACTATCCTCATCTTAGATGGCCATGGTGTTCACATTGCAAAACTAATGCCCATGAAACTGAAGAATTCCTAGATCTAATCACAAAGTGATAGGATCAGGCTCGTCAAAGAGGAGCTAAATTCATAGGATCGGAACTTAAGAGAGAAGTCGAAGAGAGGTTACCTAAATTTGACATCATAACTCGTGGAGAAGAAAAACCTGGGGCAAATGCAGACAATCTGCCCAAGATCCAGACAGCATCTCCCAAAGATGACAAGTATGATCCTTTGAAACAAAAACTATTTTTCAAAGATGGAGTCGAAATATTTAGAGGTTAATATTCTCCAGAAATAATGGAAAACCCTCTTAAATTCACCCTTCAATCCAAGAACTCTCAAGCTCCTGCCTCACCTCCCACACCCTGAAATCCTGTAAATTCAAGAAGACCCCGTGACCAGTCTCAAAATATAATCAACCTCTAGTTTCAATTATTCTTTGAGATCTTGGGAGATGACCACCTTTGTGAGAAGTTTTGGAACACCTTGTACCTAATATTGGGGGATGATGGAACCCCAGAGACTAATATAACTACCAACCACCCTGAGAAGAATACATAGAGAGTACAAAGAAGGAAGGTGTGAACTGGAAAAGAATTTAGGTTGGAGGCCCAGTTTGATGACTTTGAAATTAAATATGTCATGCTAGACTTGGGCTAAGATGTCAACATCTTACCCAAAAATACTTGGGAGTCTCTAAGGAAACCTTAGTTAGTCTATTCCCCCATCTAGCTTAGAATGGAAAACCAATACTGCATTTTTTCAATGGGAAGGCTGGAAGATGTGGAAGTAGATGTTTCAGGAGTTAAGATGATAGTTGATTTTGGAGTCATTGGAATCATGAGATATGAAGACCCCTACCCTACCTTATCAAGAATTGATTGGGATTGTGACAATTATGTTTTCATTGAATTAAAGAGGGACACTATGACGTAAAAAGTGGTCCATCCCTTAGATCCATACATGGGATCCAGTATAATGAACCACTGGATAATAACATGAACTCAGAGGTTCTCGACCAGTTATACACCATAACAACAAGGATGAGGCCATATTACATCAACCCCAATGTAGATGGATCAGTAATTTGGAGGAGTATACAGTCAGTTGAGCAGGACTCAAAACTAGCTTTTGATACTTGGCAGTAGGGTTCATATGAAATATTTTCAAGATGTTGCACAACTATCATGGAAATGAGAGGGATTGGGACCGAGATGAGGGATCACCCAACATACGACGGTACTTCAGATTTGAATAGATTTCTCATTGTTATAGACGGAAAATTTGTGTCAAAGAAAAGGATCTTGGTTTTGGATATAGCTTTGAAGGATACCCCAGCCAGGTGGTGGGCCACTCACAGAGCTTCACTTCTAGATTGGGAGGATGCAAAGAGATCTATTCGATACATATTTCTCAGAAGCGATCAAGTAAAAGTATAGACGAACGTGGATTTTCATGAAGCGAAACTATTTGATGGGCATTCTGACCCCCTAATGCATGTTGAGCATTGCATCAAGGAATGAAAATTTGTGCAAGTACCATCTCAGTTATGGGTTCACTTATTTTTCCACTCATTAGGTGCGATTTCAAAAACCTGATACATATATGAAGAGACCAGAAGACAAAAAAACCAGTGGTAGACACTAGAAGACCAATTTTGAAGAGATTTTTCTTTTAGTGATAAGACTCGCGAGCTCCACCTCAAAGAATTCGAAAGATATTATTTACTGATGATTGTGAATCCAGATCAAGTCCAGTGGTATGTTTTGATCATGCCCACTTGTTCAAGTCCAATTGATACCACAACCTTGTCAGAATATAGATAGCTTGCTGCAAAGTTGATAAAGACTTGGAAAAACATAATGAGGTAGAAGAACTTAGGAACCTCAATATTAAAGATATTGTGGGAACTAGGGAAATCCACGATACTACACCTAGTCATACAAGTAGCACCTATACCCATCCTCTAAAGTTGTGGAAAATAAACATAGGGAGAAAAGATAATTCTAAGATAGCTTCTATAGGGAATGAAATCCAGATTTTATTGTAGGAATACAAAGACCTATTCTGGATTGAAGCCATTCCAGAATATATCGAATAGATTGTTGCTTTCCTCGGTACATGGAATTGCCTAGAGAATTATTCGGTAACCCAGAAGAGGCACCTAGTGGTCCATGTTATAACCCTAAATTGCACCACACATTCTTACCTGGCATCAGGCCAACTCATATCCCTTCTTTGAAAAAACTCTGTTGAACAACTCTTTGAAAATCCTCTTGTGTAAAGGCCCACGTGCCCTAACCCATTACTGCATGCGTGTACACGTTGGCTGACCCAAAACAGCCCGCGTGGACTGACAAAAGCATGGAAAAAGGAAAGTTGTCGACGGAACAAAAATCTATGGGTGAGTTAACTGAAACTCCCAGCCATGCATGGCCGAGGGTTCGTCCAAATACCTAGCTCCTTCTAGCCTATAAAAGAAGGGGTAGGGGTACCATTTGGAAGAGGAAAAAATATAGCAAAGAAACTCTGCCCATTTACGTATTCCATTGTCCCAACCCTTTAGCCTTTCCTAATGCCAAAGGAGATTTAAAAAAAAGTAGTTGAAGGATAGAAGAAGAGGAGCCCAGGATCAGGTTCAAGGAGCGGTGGTCGGTCTCAACTTTTGTAAGTTGACTCATTTTAAGTAATAAAGAGAATGTTTTCCCCGTCCCAATTCATGAACTTTCTATGATTTGATTAGTTTATGTTTGATTTCTAACCCGTTAGTATATAAGTAGTATGCATGCATAGTTGTTGCTCATCTTGAATGCAGATCAGCTTTGGAAGGAGTATTGCGAACAAGTAATCAAGCACAACGGAGGATCGACATCAAACATCGGTAACAAGGTAGGTGGATCTTTCCATGCATTTACTAAGAAAAGGGGATTTAAATCTAGGGATGTAGGTAGAAAGTAATTTCTATTTGGTCATATCTGCATGCAAAGTCTGAACTCTATTTGCTAGTCCGTAGGGTGCTTTTCCCCAATAATAGAATTGGTGATCGTACTGGGGAAAATCTCTAGGGTTCCTGGAATTTTATTTAATTTTTGGGTAGTTTAAAGACTATTTTTTCTTGCATGTCTTTTCTTTTTGTTTCTGTAAAGTCTGAGCTAGTAGGGAGTTTGGTTTTCCATACCAACTTTCCCTGACTTTTGCTTAACTGTGTTTTTCGGGACCTACAGAGGTACACGTGGCCTGCACAAGGCCTGCACGCGTGTACCCACACCCTATCCTCTTACATCCCACGTGTGAACACTAGTTGTAGTGGTAGCAATAGCATGTAGGAGTTCAGAGAACCTCAGAGGCAGTCCTCCTCTTCCCTGTCAGAATCACACATTCTAAGGGGGTTTTCTAAAATTCTGTCTGAGTCTTGTTTGCTAAACAGTCCTATCTCAGATTGTTTTTGCCTTATTATTTTTCCTTGCATTATTTGTTTTTCTATTTGAAAGAGTATCCAAGCCTTCAAGGGATCCTGGTTATCAATATCAGGGGTCTCTTCATGGTTTGGTCTGTCTGTTTTCATTTTTTCTTAGAGTTAAGATATACACACGGCCTGTACAAGGTCAGCCCGCATGTACACGCCCTCTGTTGTTATTCAGCGCACATTCGCCCACGTGTTGTTTGAGTGACAGTCGCGTGCTTGTACAGGCTACTTTTTGTTAAAGGTGAGGCAGTCATCCTCTCCTTTGATAGAAAGTATTCCTCTCAAGTGTTTGAATCTCTGTTTGAATAGTCAGTAGCTTAGGATTATTTTTACCCTTAGCTTGTTTTTTCTCATTTAAAACGTTGTCAGAAAAATAAAAATAAAAATAAAATTTACGGTTTTTAGACAAGCATGAGAGTCATTGTTTTTACAATTACTATTGTGTGGTTTTTTAATCTAATTCTTTGTGATCTACGCTTTAAGCCAGAATTGTTTTTCTTGGTTTTTGCTTGTCGGTATTTTCCCTTTCTTGCTTTACTAGCACTTAAATAAATAAATAAATCTCTTTTCATTTCCTTCTTTGGTTGAAGAGTGTGTTTCTGCATCATTAGCTAGGGAAAAGTCTTTTATTTCATAAGTTTTTGTATTTCACTTAGATCATAAGTAGCTCATAGTCGAGTGAAATTCCTTTGAGTTTGTTGTCCAAAATCTTAGAAAAGTTAAAAAAATCTTTCTTTTCAAAAGTTGTTGAAATTTTGCATTCAGTAAAAGTTTGTTTCCAGCTTTTTTATTCACTTTTTTCTTTTGTCTTTTGCACATCATTAGTTTCACCCTCATACCCCTTGACGTAAGACAAATCCATAAAAGTAACGCTAAATTTAAAATCTACTAGACTTTTATGTTTGT
>JASDQU010100611.1:164922-176364 GCA_032191745.1 Picea mariana | reverse complement strand
GATAGGGAGTGTCTAAGTCCAGTTTCATGGAAGTTATCCGGGACCCCCCTCTAACATAGGGGATAAACACAAGGTCACGTGCGGAAAGGTAGCGGAGATAACCCCTCCAAAGTCAGACCAATCGTAGTGGAGAACACATATAGAGGGCTTGTTTTGGGATTCCATCGTTTGTATTTTCCACGGGGCTTCATGGGTCTCGAATCCATTTGAGGTCCTCAGTTGTCTTCCGGACCATTTTCTCTTGATACCCTTGACAGGTTTCGGGCTCGATACCTTGCTCATTGTGGTCTACCCGACTTTCGATTGTACCCGCCTGGTGACTATTCGCATGCTGGCAACCTAGTTGCCAATCTTTGTTAGGGACATACACAGGTGACTGCGGGGGTATGCCATGATACCTAGGACAGACATCAGGCCATGCTTTGCAAAGTATACCCGGAGGGTGCTTTCATGTTCGAGTTGCACTTGCACCGGTAAGTTGCTCTAGTGTTGGCTGTTGTAACTATTCTTCCAATTAATTTAGTGTTTGCTTGTCTTATCTTCTAGGGACTTTTTTCTTAGTGTGTGTTACTTTTGAGCATTTAGACTACCTTAGAGTTTCTTGGATCTTCTCACATAGTCAAGGATCTTGAGCTCTGCCGGTCACGAAGGCTTCTTGACCTGCCACCGGTTACACTGGAGCCACCCCTGCCACCATTAAGGCAGAATCTAGACCAACAAGGGTCTTTTGAAGTGACCAGGTTACAAACCATTGTGCCCGAACAACCCCCAGAGGAATCAACCATTTTGAACCTTGAAGCAACCGCTCTTGGCTCGGTTGAAACCTCAACCACTGATCTCTTGGCACCTTTTATTGTACCAATTCAATTTCATGAGCGCCAAACAATGCCTCACACAGCAATGGAAACAAATGTTGTTACTTCTACTAGGAATTCTTCAATTCCCACCGCGGTTGTCACCATAGGAGAGTCATCTCCTAACCTACCGTCATCGGTTTGAGCCACCATGGTCTCGACTGCAACTACTTCACACAGTGGTCCGAACCCGTCTTTGGCGGTGGCCACAACCCCTCTTACACCTAGTGTGACAGGCCCTTCATTCTCATACGGTATGCCTAGTTCGGGTACAAGTCATGTACTATCCTACTCCACTTTACAGACTTTGGGTCTGGGGGCAGGGATCTCTAGAACTCCTCTGCAAGGTCACTTGGGGGGCACTCCTATCCCTTTTAACGCTTTTCCTTACGCAGGAGGTCATATCCCTTCTTCATCCCCTTCACTCGGTGGTTCACATCAGCAACCCGTCGGGCAACCTACACATAATAGTTTATTTGGAGTGGGGATTCAAGGACCACCTTCGCATAGTATGCCGGTAGGTTCGACATCATTTTCTTGGAATGGAACATTTGGTAACAACACCTTCTCGTCTGTCGCTTTCCCAACTGGGGGCAACCCCATTTTTGGACAATCTACTCATGTGCAGGGTATTATTCCTGCACAGGGGGAAAACTTAGCAGGACCTTGGAATTCAGAGCAAGGATCTGTTCCCTCCTCCGAAATGTCGATATGGGGTAATTCTTTCTATAATCAATGGAACCCTGGACAAACTACTATGCCTATCCCCACGGGACCAGCATGGGGTAATCCTTCCCAAAGTCCTTAGAATACAATGCATGCCCAACAATCCATGTCCTATTTGGGAAATCAACCGATGATGTCTCCAAAGATGCAACATCCTTACGCTGGTCAGGGCCATGGTTTCTACCAGAATCCGGGCTAGTAGCCAAACTTTTCCTGGCAACCTGGTGTCAGTCAAACTCCAGGACCCTTTTTCCCAGGTTATCAATAGCAACCCAAACTACCATTCCTGGCAACTTTACACTTGCCATATTTGACAAGGTTGTTGAATGACCCTATTTGTCACAATCCGTGTTGACCTCCTATGACGACGAAGTTGCCTTCGGACATTCCAAAGTTTGAATCCAAGCCTAATGAAGATCCAGGAGATCATGTGACTACCTTTCATCTTTAGTGCTCATCTAACTCATTGAAAGATGACTCTGTATAGTTGCGATTGTTTCAACGTACTCTCATTGGCAGTGTCGCGAAATGGTACATTGAGCTCAATCGCTCAAGATACTCTTCTTTTGGCGAATTGGCAATGGCTTTCCTTAACCATTTCTAGTTACCTATGAGATACGATGCTGGCACAGAGCTTCTCTCTAATTTCAAATAGACAACATCAGACCATATCTTTGATCACATCTGAGAATGGAGATGTCGAAAGAGTTTAATCAAAGTACCATTCCCACCAGCATTCCAGCTTGAGTGGTTCCTTAAGTCTTTGGTCCCACAGTTATCCAAAGATGCCATGACATCCAGAGTTTTCTCTGAAGAAGATGTCATCATGAGGGCTCAACAGTTTGAGCTCATCTATTCTCAGTCTGGTTTATTATACAACATCTTGCCAGATGCGCCACATTCAATACTGGAAAAAAATAGACAGAGAGTTGGACCGCATGCCGATGGTATTGTCGGTTCAGCACAAACCAAGCCCACTGAGAAATTGACAAATCAGTTGCAACAATTATCCATATAGCACACAACGTCCATCCAAACTACTATTTTGGCTGCTCCCCCTACCCAAACATTGGAGGTACACACAGTGCAGTCGACTAACCCAAAGGCCCCCTAGCAACCTGAAGGGAAGAAAAAACAATGAAAGAAGGGTAAGGGGGATAAAAAACCCAATGATAATGTTGGCGGGGACAACACTGAAAAATGGAAGGCAAGGTATCCTTGCAACTTGTGCGCAGAAGACCACTCGACCCATTTATGTCCTCGACTTGCAGAGGCCCAAAAATTTGTCACACGACAACAGCAGGCGGTGTTGACGAACCCATTTCAACATGGGAAAAACCTAACTCAAGCCTCTGCAAGTATAGAAGGGGGCAGCCAAGAAAAATTCCCACCTCCAAACAACCCCTCTTCCATGAACGTATATATGGTTAGGGGTGATGCTTTCATATCAACTAGAGCGCACGATTATAGTAAACCAATCACTTCTGAGAAAGGCAAAGAAGCTAACCTCCCATCTCTTCCTCTACAAATTGAGAAGATGTTGGGAGAAACAATGACACGCATTCCAAAAGGTGCATTTAAAAAGGCTTCTCATAACCCAAACCCAAGGGCCACCCAGAACTACTCTGTGGTGGAGGATTTATCACAAACCCCTTGTGTGATGTCTGCTTTGGAGGTCCTCCAAAGTTTCCCTTCTTAGAGGAAAGCTTTGTTAACCGCTTTGGGCTCTACTGAGACTTGTAATCCGGGTACCATCATGTTAGATACAACTGACTTAAAACCTTGTTTGCCTTACCATGTATCATTTCAGATAGTAGTGGCTTACCCCATGAAAAATTTTACATGGAATATCTTCCACATGGTGGTCGACGAGGGTGCCTCGACATGCGTTATGTCATTGGCATGTTGGAAGGCCATTGGCCAGCCCGTTTTGTCTCCATCCCCTACTCTCCTCACTACTTTCGACGGTCATTTGTTCCGACCACATGGCATTGTTCCTTCTTTCCCCGTGCAGTTAGGAGGGAAGACCGTGTGTGTCAAAGTAGAGGTAGTCGATGCTCCCCTCAACTATAACCTCTTTTTAGGACGGAGTTGGACTTATGCTATGCAAGCTGTGGTTGCTACAATTTTCTGGGTCTTGTTGTTTCCACACGAGGGTCGGATAGTGACCATCGATCAGTTGTCTTTCTCCAGACCTAACCCAGCTTTGGGGGCATCCACGGTCCCGATGATTGATAATCCTCAACTAGGTGTCGTCAACGTAGGAGTTGGTTTGTGCCCATCTTTGATGTGTACCTTCGATTACCCACCTCCGCAGGGTGATATCAAATTTATATCTAGTCACCATAAGGTTGAGATTTTTCAAGTTTCGTCGTTCCGCACGACTTACTTCGAGGATCCATGGATTCTTCCTTCTCCATCAACCACGATGGGTGAGACAGAGCACCCCAGCATGTCCATGCCCTTGTCTGCCACTGAAGTAGCGTACTCTTTAGTCCAGCAAGCTTTAGCTAACACTGATCCAACTCCTGTACAAGAGTTACATCCACTTCTAGAGCCTATTTGGGCCCAGGGTTCTCTCGCTAACGTCGATTCGTTAGACTTAGTCTTGCCTCCTGATGAAGGAGTAATTGAAGCAATGACTAGTCTGTAAAAACCTTGGGAAGATATTCATCACAGATCATATTTTCTCCCAGAGTTAAGCCGAATCGAAGCAGGAGAATTCACCGTGACCATGACGAGAGATCATCCATGTCCTATTAATCTCTTATCTACACATGAAATTTATGCTGAGGGAAATATGGAAACTATCGCTAAGACTATACCAATCAACATTTCCAGAAACACTGGCGTCGTGGAGAACGTCTTCGTCGGAGCAGATTGCTCCCCCGAAGAGATTCAAATCTACACAGATATTTTCAAAGAATTGTGTGACATTTTTGCTTGGTCTTATGAGGAAATGCCAGGTATCGATCCAAAAATAGTTGAACATGAAATCACAACGTATCTTGATGCCAAGCCTGTTCGACAAAAACTTCATCCAGTTAATCCCAAGAAAGCAGCAGCCATCAAGATTGAGGTTGAGAAATTGCTAAAGGCAGGTTTTATCTATCCTATCCATTTGACTCAATGGGTGTCGAATCCTGTGCCGGTCAATAAAAAACAAGGCACGATTCATGTATGTACCGATTTTCATGATTTGAACAGGGCATGTCCCAAAGATAATTTTCCAACAACGTTCATCGACTAGATCATTGATGAATGTGCTAGTTGCAAAGCCTTTTCTTTCATGGATGGTTTTTCAGGATATAATCAAATCCAAATCACACCCGAAGACCAACACAAAACGACATTCATTTGTCCATGGGGTACATTCTCATATCGTAAGATGCCTTTTGGTCTTAAAAATGTTGGCACCACTTTCCAGCAGGCCATGTATTTCGCTTTTCATGATCTCGAGCATATAGTCGAGGCCTATCTAGATGATTTAGCATCACGATCTCACAAGAGAATGGATCATCCTACACACCTTAGACTAATCTTCGAATGTCGTTGCTACTTTAGGATTCGCTTGAATCCAAACAAGTGCAGCTTCTGCGTAATGTCATGACATTTGCTAGGTTTCATTGTATCAACAATAGGGATCATGGTCGATCCTCTCAAGGTGGAGGCAATAATCCAGTTGCCCCCCCCCACGCACAATCCTACAACTTCAAAGTCTACAAGGCAAGGTGAACTTCTTACAATGATTCATCGCCAACTATGCCGAAATCACCAAGGGCTTTATGCGTTTACTGAAGAAAGACATTCCCTTTTTCTGGGACGAAGCCACTCAATGCTCTTTCGATGCACTAAAACACGCACTCACAACTTCACCTCTGCTATGACCACCTAACTATAACAAAGATTTATTATTATATCTGGTTGTCGCAGAGTCAACCATTGGCATGGTTTTAGTTCAGGAAGATCATTCGTTCTCAGAATACATGATCTATTACCTAAGTTGAGGCCTCATAGGACCAGAACTCAATTATTCTCATATCGAAAAACTTGTGTTGGTAGCAGTTCATGATGTTCAATGGTTTTGTCATTATGTTCTGTTTCACAAGACCACCGTCATTGTTGTTGTGAATCCATTCCAGTACATGTTGACACGATGGGTTATAGGCGGAAAAATCAGTAAATGGATGGTCATCCTCCAGGAATTTGACTTAGACTTTGTTTCAGCAATGTCCAAAAAGTCATTGGTCTTTGCAGAGCTTATTTCGAAACTTTCGGTTGAGTCAGGTGACGTTGTGCCTGAGGAATCCCCTATCCGGGGAGATATGTTTTTGATCACATCTTCAAATCCTTGGTACGAAGATATACTTATCTATCTCTAGACTTTGAAGTGCCTCACCTCTGCTTCTCGTGATGAGCGTCGGCGTATACGCCATCAGGCTAAGAATTATCTCATACTCAATGATACGTTGTATCGGAGAGGTGTAGACTGTGTCTTACATCGATGTCTCACACATGAGGAGGCAGTCATCATGCTCAATGATTTCCATACCGGATCTTGTGGTGTTCATTTGTTTGGGTTGGCAACAGCCCAAAAGATTCTACGAGCAGGTTAATTCTGGCCGACACTTATCAAGGATTGTATAGAATCGGTCAAAAATGGCCATCCGTGCCAAGTCTTCTCTCGGAAGATGTGGGCGCATCCCACTCCTATGTTTCCTGTCATCACAGTTGGTCCCTTCACCAAGTGGGGGATTGATTACACTACGTGCAACCCCCCATCAGCAAGGGGGCACCGCTATATCATCGTAGTTGTCGACTACTTCACTAAGTGGGTCGAATCTATGCCAACGTTTAGATATGATGGAGAGACTATAGCTCTCTTCTTATTCAATCATATCATAGCAAGGTTCGATGTCCCTAGAGAGATTGTCACTGACCATGGCAGTCACTTTCAGAACCAAATGATGACCGAATTAACATCAAAGCTTGGGTTACGGCAAGAGCATTCATCACCTTACTACCCCCAAGCCAATGGGCAGGTAGAGGCTGTAAACAAAACTCTTAAGACTATTCTATAGAGAACTATCAACTCAGCCAAGTCAAATTGGCATTTGATGTTATACTCGGCATTATGGGCTTACCGAACATCTGTTAAGACTGTAACCGGTTTCTCATCTTTTCAACTCATTTACGAGTTGGAGGCAGTCTTGCCCATCGAATGTCAGATCCCATCTCTAAAATTGGTAGTACAATTATTGTCAGACACTTCTCCACTTGAAGAACGGTTAGTACACCTTGAGCAGCTCAATGAGCAGCATTGTGATGCGGCCCTAGCCAACAAGGCTCACAAACATAAGGTCAAGTGTCAGTATGACAGGTCCATTCGTCCTCAGATTTTCTCTGAAGGCGACCTTGTCCTGCTCTATGACCAAGATAAGGACCCCCTAGGGGTAGGAAAATTCAAACCCATCTGGTTCGGATCCTTCATCATAAAAGAGGTATTAAAGAAGGGTGCTTATCATCTAGTTGATTCTGAAGGGAATGCTTTGGCGGAGCCTAGAAATGGGCTCTACCTCAAGAAGTATTACTCATAGGCAAGTCACTGTGGGTAACTTTTGTAACATATGTATAGTCTTTGTACTATTACTTTTTAGTTTCTTTAAGTGTTATGGACGTGTCATTGATGTTATCTTTCGTCAATATGGCAGATGTCAAGTGATTCTGAGGTGTTTGTTGGGTATGCACACGGTGCTAGTCAGCACACTCGGAGGCTTGCCTCCATAGATTTTGTAATATTTACACCTCAGGACCAGTTGTTATCTTACGGAGGTATATGCTTAGGTGACACCACAAATAATGTCGTCGAGTATAGTGCAGTTATTGAGTTGCTTCGTGACGCCTTGTCATTGGGTATCTCTCATCTCCAGGTCTATCTCGATGCTCAACTAGTTGTGTCACAGCTAAACAGAGTATATCGGGTTCATGATCCAACTTTACACCGACGATTCCTTAGGGTATGTCTCTTAGAACGAAACTTTGATTATATTACATATTTTCATGTTCCTAGAAGATTAAACCAAATTACAGATACTCTAGCTAATCAAATTTTAGATTGGCATCTTGCACACATATGAAAGAACATTGACATAAGCATGTAAATACATTTTTGCACACGTGATCCATAAGACACAAAATATCAAAAAACCATATATAACATCATAAAATAACCAGAGTACATAGATGGATGCAAGTGCCTCAAAAATGGGACTAATAACAAGTCACGGGGCTTATACCCTCAAAAAATATATACAACTAGTCCTCGTAAAATAGGTTCAAGGAATATGGGCCCTGTTATAATAGTCCACAGCATGGGCTAAATTCCTAAACAATCGGACCCACGTCCGAGGTGCCCCCACTACATGAGGCTGCATGGATGGTGACAGGTCCTCTATCTCTGCCATCGGGACTGTGCGAGTGAGTGCAATGAAGTTTCGCTCAACTCATCTAAGGACCCTCTCGGCCTCCCCGGATAGGAGGTTCCCTACTATTGTTTCTCCCCTGGCGATGGTAGTTGTGGCTTCTAACCGAGGACGACGCATGTTCTGTGCATAATCGGCAGGTCGCACGGGTCCCACATCTGCATGCAACAAACGTATACCCGTCAAATACTCTGGCATAAAAAAAAAAGATATATATAACAAAAATGACATAAAAAATAATAATAATAATAATAATTACATATGCAAACAAAAAATCTACAAAGGTGGAGACTTACCCATCTCCCCTCGCTCCTCGCCAGGAGGCATGGGTATCTCAGGATCTCTACAAAAATCTATCCCTTCATATGGGTAATCCTCGATCACAGGGATCTACCATGACAACCACATAAAGAAGTCATCATCGAAGGACTCATTGGTCCTTCCACCACCCTGTCGCAGCAGTAATACTGCCCATCTACACACTGGAGGAAATGAGGCCTGATGTACTCATACTACTTCCCGAGGGCTAAAGCTCAGAACTCTCTCAAAGAAAAATGAACGTAAAATCGTCCCAAACCCAAAATTCCTTTGTGTCTGCTGTCGGAAACCTGTCAATTGCCTCTTCATGCACTTGAGAAGTGTGGTACTCCAGTCAAAAATCTATGCATTCAAGCACTGGATAGCACAGTTCATCTGTGCGCGAGACGCCTGATGCAAGGTTGTTGAGCCGGTAATCCGCCCAATGAGTAATAATATCACCTGCAGTGATAGGTTAGTGATCTTACTGATAGGTACCTGGGAGCCTGCATGATCATTCCCAGCCTCACAGTGCTCAGCTATCAGTTTCGATATCTTACTTGGTCCCACGGGAAATTTCCTGAAGTTGACTGGTTCCCCTCTCCTTCAGAGGCCAGTCAAAAAATAGATATCCTCGATGGTGGGCACTAGTGATTTCCCCTCTAGCATAAAGGCCTCTGCATCAGGGTGCCAGTAGTCAATCAAGGCATTCAGTAGCCTTGGTTGTGTGTGCATAAATGGACACAAAAAGAACTTCAGTAAACCGCATTGCATCAACACGGCCACAACATTCGGATCTCCCGCAACCAACTCACTGATTGCTTCATGCTCCCTTTCCCTCCACTGGACATACATCCTGCCAACACAACAAGGTTCAGGAGGGTCAGTACTTGCCCTTTAATTCTTTTTTTGCTACAAAGGGGGGGTCCACGCAAGCTGTAGAGGTGACAGTCTCGTGTACACGTGGGTAGCCTTTACTCTGCCCGAGTGTACATGCGAGCTATCTCTGGACAGGCCATGTGTACCTAGGGCCGACCTTTTTAAGGTCGACACCCACCCAAAAAATGAACTTAAAGACAAAATTGAAGAATTGAATAGCTAGATAAGGGAGTTTGTACTTACTTGGTCCAAGCGGATGTTCGTTTCGTCCACTGTAGCTCCTGGAATCATTGTTTTTAGCAAAGGGGGTCTTTTGGCTCTAGAGTCAATTTCCAAATCAACAATGGTGATAATGAGTTGCCAGCTTCTATTTATAGACTTTTTGGCCTCTTTTTGTCACTTTTTTGGCCTCCCTTATCAGTTTTTTTATACCAAAAATCATTTTGAGTGATTCAGGAGTTATATGGGAGGGATTTGATCAGGTATTGGGACACTTTTTTTGAGTTTTGAGAAAATTTTGACAGTCCATAAAAAAATTTCCAAGAATCAACTGGAGCATATAGGTTAGGTTATTACCCCAACTTTTGCGTCTCATTGTCTTTTTCCTCTGCTATAGGATCGATCCTATCAGGTTGTGATGTGGAACCATCATATCTGCTTTAGAAGTGTCTCAAATTGGCAGTAGATCTTACCAGAACATGGATGCCCTAGGTAGGTCCTGGTTGCATTATGGTGTCCATGTCGTTTCTAAAACACTGTAGGCATGGGAGTCCATATAGTCTTTCCTGAATATGAGTTTGAGCCTCATTTGCATGATTCTTCTTCACTCTTTGTCTCACCCTCAGGACTCCCAAAAATAATAGGTCTCCTTTTAAGCCCTTTTCAGACCCTCTAAAAATGAAAAGATTGTCGAGCGATCTTGTGGCCTTTCACGCTCATTAAACTGAAATTTGAAGCCATGTCTGTCCAGCGGTAGTTTACCCCTTTTTCGGTCTAGACGGTCAACTGTATGAACAAAGGTATACTCTATAGAGATTTCGTTCTTTAGAAGAGTATTCTTAGGTATAATTTTATCCCTTTTTGGGACCTGAGGGACTAAACTTACGAAAAAGAAACACCCACGAAGTCCATAGTTAAGCTATTTTCAGACTCCCTAAAATTGAAAAGATCGTTGAGTGACCTTATTCTTTCACACTCGTTAAATTGGTCCAGAAGAATATTCCTGACGAAGTCCATAGTTAATCTTTTTTCAGACTCCTTAAAAGTGAATAAATAGCCGAGTGATCTTTTCCTTGTCACACTCGTTAAAATGGTTTTTAATCGACGTATAATCGGTGCTAGTTTATCCCTTTTTCGAACCGACTAGACTATCTTCGAAAAAGGTACCCCAATGGATTCTCCTTTTATGTTTTTTCAAACTCTTTAAATATGAAAAACCACCGAGCTTACCTTCTTTGGGCTCATTAAACTTACATCGAAGGACGTTACCATTGTGTGTTTTATCAACCACATTTGCATACCTTATCCACCAGCCTTGTGATAGTTTGCTTCTGCATCTTAACATCGTTGGCCGCCGAAGGATTTTTCTCGAGTATCATTTTACTAGAACATCAGTCTTGTCATTGTGCCTTGAGCTTGTATGTTTGCAATACTTGTTCCTCCATTGTAACGTAATACTCCTTTATTCTTTTTCCAAAATTATCGAAAAGAACAAAAAAAATCAAATATACCCCAAAAAGAGGAAGGGAAAAGTATTTTCTTTATTGGAAGCATAATGAGTCACCCTTGGATAAAGCACATATGTTCATTTGATCATTAGACTATGGGATGTAGTACAACCTTAGGAAGATTTTCTTGCTATATAGAGTTGTTTCCTCCACCGTTTGGTTATTCTTCCAAACATATGGAGATTTTGTGTTGCCTCCTGCTTCGTAGACTTATGATTAACATATATGTTGCCTGAGTCTCATCACTTGTCATGCTATTGTCCAATGGAAGTTTGTCACTAAGCCTGAGTCGGCCCCTCTGCAATATGTCTCTTGTCCGCATACCCGGCCATCCTGAATGTCCAATCAAGTCCTTGTTCGAAATCACTGAAGCCTTCAGTCCGATCATCAAGATTATCAAGTCCATGACCGACGAGCCGTCGGAGACCTCTGGGTAGTGCAGTTGTACACTCATATTACACTCCTACCTGAGTTTTG
>JASDQU010100611.1:143158-164887 GCA_032191745.1 Picea mariana | reverse complement strand
TACTCTTTATAGTTATTTGACATGGATCTACAGTGTATTTGATTGGTAGCCATGGTTCTATTTTTATCCCGAGCATGGGTATGCCCGCCTCGGTGAGACATTTGTTATTTTGCAGACGGCACCTCTCGATTCCTGATCCTTGGGCTCAATCATTCAGCACATCAATAAAGATTTGTAATGTATTTCGGCCATCAGATGCTCTTCTAACATCACACATTAGGGGGCATCTGTTATAACCCTAAATTGCACCACACATGCTTACCTGGCATCAGGCCAACTCATATCCCTTCTTTGCAAAAACTCTGTTGAACAACTCTTTGAAAATCCTCTTGTGTAAAGGCCCACGCGCCCTAACCCATTACTGAATGCGTGTACACGCTGGCTGACCCAAAACATCCCACGTGGACCAAAAAAAGCATGAAAAAAGGAAAGTTGTCGATGGAACAAAAAGCTATGGGTGAGTTAACTGAAACTCCCAGCCATGCATGGTCAAGGGTTCGTCCAAATACCTAGCTCCTTCTAGCCTATAAAAGAAGGGGTAGGGGTACCATTTGGAAGAGGAAAAAATATAGCAAAGAAACTCTGCCCATTTATGTATTCCATTGTCCCAACCCTTTAGCCTTTCCTAATGCCAAAGGATATTTAAAGCAAAGCAGTTGAAGGAGAGAAGAAGAGGAGCCCAGGATTAGGTTCAAGGAGCGGTGGTCAGTCTCAACTTTTGTAAGTTGACTCATTTTAAGTAATAAAGAGAATGATTTTCCCATCCCAATTCATGAACTTTTTATGATTTGATTAGTTTATGTTTGATTTCTAACCCGTTAGTATATAAGTAGTATGCATGCATAGTTGTTGCTAGTCTTGAATGCAGGTCAACTTTGGAAGGAGTATTGCGAACAAGTAATCAAGCACAATGAAGGATCAACATCAAACGCCGGTAACAAGGTAGGGGGATCTTTCCATGCATTTACTAAGAAAAGGGGATTTAAATCTAGGGATGTAGGTAGAAAGTAATTTCTATTCGGTCATATCTGCATGCAAAGTCTGAACTCTATTTGCTAGTCCATAGGGTGTTTTTCCCCAACAACAGTCCATGTAGAATATTACCAACTAATTGCAAGCCAAGTCTATAAGATGGGACTTGATAGAATTCTCAAACGGTGTGTCCTAAACCATGAATGGCAAGATATCCTATGGGAATTCCACAACAGAGTTGCGAGAGGGCACATTATAGGGAAAGCTACAACACAAAAGGTTCTCCAAGCCGGATTATGTTGGGAAACATTATTCAAAGATGATAAAGTCTATGCTAGGTCTTGCGACATTTGTCAGTGAGTAGGGAAGCCATCATGCAGAGGTGAACTACCTCTTCAGTCGGTTAGGGAACTACAAGCCTTTGAGAAGTGGGTTGTTGACTTTATTGGACCAATTAACTCGCCCATAAGACATTCAAAGGCTAGATATATCATTATCGCAACAGACTATCTTACACAGTAGACTCAAGCAAAAGCAAACCAGGATTGTTCAATAGATACAGTGGCTAGATTTGTATTTGAAAATATTATTGCTCAGTTTGGATGCCCTAGGATCCTAACTAGTGATCAAGGGAGACACTTCATTGGCAGCACAATTGCAACATTGATGACACAATTTCTTATTCAGCACCATAAAATCAGTCCTTATCATCCATAAGATAATGGCACAGTAGAGCCATTCAAAAATATTTTGGAGAGAGGGTTGACGAAGGTGTTTTGCGCAAATATGGAGGACTAGGATGACAGAGTACCACCAATTTTATGGGCTTATAGGACCACCACAAAGAAGTTGCACAAGTACACCATGTTTCAGTTGGTCTACGGGAAGGAAGTTGTGGTACATGCATAGTTTATTACCCCTAGTCTCTATATAGCTCGGGCTACACACATGACAAAAGACACATCAGTTTCACAAAGGATTGCAGACCTACAAAAACTGGAAAAAGCAAGGTAACTCGCTATTTTTCATCAATCAGTGGAAAAAACTAAGTAGAAGGCTTGGCACGATCGACACATTAAGACTAAGAGATTTGTGCAAGGAGATAAGGTACTCCACTATGAAACTCTTTATCAGAAACATCCACACAATATATGCGTTCATCGGTTAGGGCCATTCCTAGTGGGTGAGATCCGACAGTCTGGTGCGGTCAAGCTAGTGCAACTGGATGGTGTCCTTTAACCAAGGTANTGATTTTTGTAGCAATTTTGAATTTTGTTTAATGTAATAATGTTAGAGTGTGCTTAGGAGAACCATGACATATCCGTCTCATTTTCGTTGTTAGGTGTTTTTTGTAACATGCCCATGCAACAACACATTATCCGATGCATATTCAATCTACTCATCCATACAAGTACATCCGCTGGAAAATCTTTGTGTTTGAGAGAGAATCGAATCTGCACTTTATTAATGGCTAAGTCATAGTTATGTCATCCCTAGTTGTGGCTTTTAGGGTAACTGCCGAAAATTTGTCAGCATGTCCCATCAAGTCTTAAAATTGTTGGTCCACATAGATATTGTCGATAAGCTGGCCATGATTCTCAACCGATAAAATGGTAAGATCCTCACACCGACCATGTGTTGAGTAAGAGACCCATTAAAGTCATAATTTGGCTCAAATATTTTACCATGTTACCAGTCCCATCGCACATCCCCACTATAGATCACAGTGTTGTCCTAATTACTCACTCATTGATGTTTCATTAATGGTCTATCACATTACCTTAGCTATAATACTCTATAAGCTTGTTCAAAACACCATTTTATTCACCTACTTTCCTTCTCTTGTTGAGTCTCTGCATCCTAGTGCATCTAAGAAGTTGGTCGCCACCCAGTTTCAGAGCTAGTGTCGCTACTAGCACTCCAGCGGCCAAATGCCAACAATATCGAGAGGATGAGGCTCTGTATCGAAAGAAGCATTTCCAGATGATCCCTATGATCCCAAGATTGAGGTCTTGGGTGATGTCAAAGGAAAATCTGAGTAGACAAAATTCCTCGACTTGGATCTTATGGACATGACGTTGTTCCCACAAATGAACATCGACATGTTTTGCGAGATGGACTCTAGGCCGATAGGGGAGGTGTAGTTCCTCCTGAAGGTTGAGTTTCTGAATCTGTTCCACTCGATAATCAAGAACCTATGGGACCTCCCAGTGTTTGGAACCACTAGCGAAGTTGTGTGATGCACCAAGTTCTTGATTAGTAGGGTGCATGATAGAATTTTATGGCTCGACAAATGATACCCCATTCATGTCAAAGATATTCACTAGTGTACAAGATTATCTTTGGAGGGCGAGGACATCTCCAAAGGATTACAAGGACCGAGCAATCATGGAAAAAAGAAGGGAGAGATTAGCCTATATGAGTGCTTCCATACACAAAGGGGGGGTCGCACAACAAAGATTGAACCAATAATCCATGAGACGGTCAGAACGGCATGCTACGTGATTGCTAGCAAGGTCATGTGCTCTTACTATAAGGGTGAATGCACACTGAATTTCTTGTCAGTGGTTGATTTTTGTGCAAATGGTGTAGTGCTCAATTGGTGTAGTTACTTATTGGAAGAACTCCTTGTCGCTTGTGAGGAAGTTCAAGAGAAGCGAGGCACCTTCACATACGGATATTTGCTTCTATCTTTTTCAATGCTGAAGTGGAGGCCACCCATGGGAAAATAGTTAACAGCCGTCGGCAAAGGTTACCTTGCAAATATTTTTAAAGGATGTGTATACCCAGAAGCTCCTAAATTTTCATATAAAGAACATCTCTTTTGCTTTGAACTAGTATTACGCATTCGTCTAGACAAGGCATGAAAAGCCTTTAGACTTTCATTCAAGGCCCCTACCATTCTATTTGGATGAGGAAATACTGGACAAGGAAATCCTTTCTTGGCCAAGAGTTAAATGCACCTTACGCAAGTCGGGTTTCCACTATTCATTGCCACCAAATTTTTTGAAGAAGAAGAATCCAATAGAAGAAGCAGGGTCAATCTCTAGAAAGGTAGAACAACCCCAGAAGTTGCCAACAGCCTCAGAATCAGAGGAAGAGGAAGAATACTAGTTGTAGAGGAAATAGAGGCCTTTGCCAGGATGTCCCAAGCTTTCGAATGAGTCCATCTTCTTAGGTAAAACCATTAACGAAATTCTATCTTCTACCTTCATACATTAGGTTTCGACCAAGAATCCCAAAACTAGTGTGTCCTCAGCAGTCAACCCAACTATAATCATAAACCCTCAACCTATATTGATTGCGCTACCTCACACCCAAGAAGCCATTTAGGTATCTCATAATGTTATCCATATTATTGATGACCCTGATTCTAACCCCATTATGTCTTCCACCATAGTCACTGAGAAACAACCATCGCCACCAATTACAGATACCACAGTCCCCCTACTACCCAATTCCACAGAACCTATGCAACTTGATATTCCAGAAAATGTTCCCTTTCAGGAGAACCAACCATCCATTGTATTAGTACTCACACAACTCCCACATGTCCCCCTCCTAGATACATAGTCTCTGAGAACAGAGAGCGGCATAGAAGCCCCGAAGAATCAGAGCGGAACCCTTGAAGTTCCACCCACAACACAGGCAATGAAGCAAAAGGAGGAAGAGTCTCAAGAAGCACAGGAGACTCAGTCAGGACAAATCATAGCCTCACTAAAAGAAGAGTTGGAACCTATACTACAAGATCCACAACAATGCTCAGAGTTGTTACAACTCTACCTAGCGCAGGTGGAAGTTATCCCTTTAGTTATGTTAGCCTTGAAAACTAAACTAGCCCAACAGTTGTGAGGATCACTCCAGGGAGAAGAAGAAGTTGAGACATCATCAGATCAATCCATGGCCAATGATCTTCTTCTTCATATCAAACTCCCGCTGGAGGCCACAATTACATCCATAGAGATCGCTCAGTTGCTGACACCGAAAATAGTAGGCTTGATCAGAGCCTCAACTGATCACTTAGAACAATGGGTTCAGCAAGATTAAACACAAGATGAGTATTGGCAATAGGAAGGAATATTGGAATAGACCAAAAGAACACATGAAGAATACTTTAAAATTCAGGAAGAACAGAAAGTGGAGAAAGTAAAGGGAAAGTTAACAGAGATTTGGCCAACTTTCATGAAATCAACCCCTTAGATGCCAGAATACAGCGCCACTGCATAAGCAGAGGAACCGTTCAGGTTATTTCAGCAATCATGGAAGGTACTAACATATCGCGCAAAGGACCTTCAAACCCAGTTGCAGGGAATGAAGTTGAAGGTTTAGGCACATCCCAAGGAACTCTAATAGCATATAGAACGAGTTGTCTTGGAAGGAAACAATGCTAGAGCCTTGCTGCACAAAAAGATGGGTGAGTGTATCATTATCTTCAAAGAAGTCTGTGACTAGATGATTTATAACCTGTCGCAACGAGGAACTGGAAGACTTTCACACCAGAATCTAGACACTCAATGAAGAAGCAGCAAAAGAACATGATCCTCTGGAGCAGCAAGCAAAATTTGATGAAATGAAGCAAGCAGACAAATCTTTGAATGTTATGTTTGAAGCTCAAATAGTAGCAAAGAAGGAACTAAGAGCCTTCAAGCCTATTTTTCAAACTTCATACCTACATATACATCAGGTTCAAACAAACTTGAACAATTCCAGGAGGTCAAAGAAAAATATCTCGAGCTAGTGTCAGAGTTGGGCCCTTCGTTTGAAGGAGACAAGGTGGAAGAAAGAAAAAACCCATAAGGACAACAGGTTGAAGCAAAGAACACAAAAGAATCAAATACTTGAATCAGGGCGATTCAAGGATTGTGGTTGGGGCCTGTTGGGCCCTTCGTTTTGATCAAATAAGTTGTGCAAGTTATCAAGGAGACAACCCATCAAGTGAAGAAGGCCGAGAAAAAAAAATGTGCAATAGAAAGACGTTGGAACATAACATAGTCTGAATCCATTGCAGAATCAGTTTTGAGACAATTTAGTTACAACAGAATCAAGAAGAGAAAAGGGCCTACGGGTTCTCAAGGAGAAAAGGCAACTGATTGTATTAACTCTCTATTGTATTGTATTGTATTGTAAACGGTGGGTGTGTGAAAGATAGGAGAGAGGAACAAGAGGAAAAAACTAGATCTGTACTCCGGATATAGACTTTAATTAGTAAGGGAAGATCTTAGACTAATTACTATCATTTGTAGTATGCTATTGAGACATACCTATTGATATCTCTATGATAAGTAGGGAAGATGATTATTGTAAAGTTATGAATGCTTATTTTCCAAGATTTCTGATATAATAGAAAGATAATAGAGATCAAATTTTGAAACTTCTCCTGGTTTATATTACTTTTGTACCTATGAAATGTCATTATGTTGTTGTTTGTTATGCATTATACTTCATCATTCTTCCTTGATGTTTTGTACAAATATGTTCTCGTATATAAGTGTATGATGTGTTAAGGATCTGAACTGAGTAATCTATCTTGCGTTAGAATGGTAACATTATAGATGGGTTATATATATGTATAGCATTCTTCTTACCCTTCCCTTAGTTCGTTTGTCTCGGTTGCACTTCGGGTGAGACTTCTTTCCTTTCAGAAATATAAAAATGCCACTACACTAGACTACATTGGTACCATTTTGTTGGTAACCTGAAGAGGACCCCGGTCTGACAACTTTGCGCCAACAAAATGGTATTGCACTAGTTCCTATATTTTGTTGTGATACACAACGATATCACAAGAGTTGGGGGAAACTCCTCTAATCATATCAGAGGAGTTACTTCTAGCTCCTATGATATGTTCGAAGGACTTACCTCTAACTCTTTTGAACTGATCAGACAACTTGATCTTAACTACTTCGATCAAACCTACCCCAACCACTGCATTAAATGTCATAAGTAACCATTTCTTTATAAAATATAATGGACTTGAGACTATTGTTATTGGACCATTTGCAATTGAACAGAAAAACAGAGGATAAGAACGCCAATTTGAACATCATTCGAGAACCTCCCCTATCCATATCCACCATGTGTCGGGATAATCCAGGTAAGTTGTCATCACGTCTCTCCCTTTTTCAAGCTAGGGTTAGGACTTTGTTCATTTTTTTCTAGCTCGATAACCCTCTTTTCCTCTTTGTTCTTCGTCACTTGGCCCCTGGCCACACCTTTCCCTTTGCCACTAGCTTTATGTTTTATTCTAAATCTATTCATGGCTATGGGATATATAACCAGTCGGCCATTTCCCCCCTTCACTGTGATGGATTTCTTCCCCATCCTCGCACTTAACCATTGAAAGCCCCAAAATCATCCAAGGCACAAAGACCTTGATCTAAGAAAGCCCTAAGGTTCCCTCGTACTCCTCCATGCTAGTCTTAGTTCTCCCGGTCACTCTTCTTGTGGTTAAAAACCCTAACTTCAAAATTGGATTTACTTTCAAAGTAACTCTCTAAGCATATCAGAGAAGTTATTACTAACTTTTTTTATATGCTTGGAAGAGTTGACATTATATATTCCGCACATTTTTTGATCAAATGGAAACAACTCCTCTAGTCATATCGGAGGAGTTACATTTAACTCCTCTGATTGATATGATCGAAGGAGTTACTTTTAACTCTTCTGATATGATCGGAGGAGTTCCTAGTAAGTGCTTTGTGCTCCTCGATACAATGACAAATCCCTCCAAATGCATATTGGAGAGATTACTAACAACTTCTCTGATATGATCAGAGGAGTTGTTACTAACTTCTTTCATATGCTCGCAGGAGTTGTTACTAACTCATTCGATATGCTTGGAGGAGTTGTTACTAACTCCTTCGATAAGATCGGAGGAGTTGTTACTAACTCCTTATATGTGATCGGAGGAGTTGTTTCTAACACTTCTGATTTGTATTAAGGAAGTTGTTTTATTATGCTCTGATTTCACCTTTCTCAGTTGATTCCCAATCATTTCACGCCAAAATCCATTGAGCGTTGTCTACTATTAACCTGACATGTACGAGGGGAATCTTGCCATGTCTTGATAATTTTAGTAATTCTTATAATTTTTCGATCATTTAGTTGTATTTCCAAATAACATGCTCTAAATTTATCATGTCTACAGGTTCATACATGTAACCACGGAAGAAGATGGCAGTGAAAGCAACAAGGGATGAGCCATATAGCATCTCCCAGCAAATAGTAGAGACAAAAGTTGTTGGGATTGTATATGATGATACGTCGAGACTCCTAGAGAAGGATGGAGAAACCTTAAAGAGGGGGGAAGTATATTATATGTTCGAGAAATCAAACTTCTTTATAGAGGCAAAAGAACTAGATAAACTCTAGGTGTGTAGGAACATCGGAAAGTCGGCAATTTTCAGGGTGGCCGCACATCCAACAGTCTCCCCTTGTGCAGATGCCATTCATTGGATTCTGAAAAACATGAACATAAATAGTTGATATGTCTTTAATGCAAGGAAATAACCTATAGATTCATTCAAGCTCGGTGATTTAGCTAAGTGTTACCATATTGAAGATGGGAACAAAAGACAAGATGGTAAACTCCTCAATGAGTTGGAGCTTACACCAAAAGATTTATTTCCCTCATGGTAAAAGCAAATAAACAGTTCAAGTATCGGTGCAAGAGTGAGTATCCCACGACCAGTTTAAGGAGACCCTACTAGTATATGGTGGCCATGTTGTGTAGGCTATACAGGGAACCAGATGCAACTCTTTTTCCCCTATCACACATGCCCCTAATTTATTTTTGTGCAGATGTGGGGGTCTCGTTGAACTAGGCAGACATATTGTCTGAAAATATCCAAGTTGAAATTTATGCGGTTACACAAGAACAACCAAGAAACTTTCCCAATTTCCATATGTCCTCATATCTTCTATAAATAATGTGCATCACTCGCAGGTATCCAAATATGGGATGGAGTTGGTTTCCCATCGACGTCGCTATCCACATCTATTGCAAATTGCTTTGGGAGAACAAATACCAAATAGAGTATCAAAGAATCTGCGAGCACTTCCTTGCCCCATTGTATGAATTTTTATTTTCACCTCCCCACCTTCCATCATATAAAAATCCATAGTAGTCATAAGAAGGATTGGGGATTGGTATTTGATGGAGCATTGTACCTATATAAGGATATATGGTGCGATGAAACCACCCCACTTAGTCCCTTGGTTCATCCCTGACAAACTTGTGCTTCAAGAAGTGGCATATCAAATTATCATGCATGGGGTCGGAGGAATGTTATACAGATGAAAGAATGCAATTTGGTCTCCACTACCTCTTTACATTGGAAACTATTTCTTCGAGAACACCAAGCAAGCTCAAACGGAAGTGGACATCTTAATTTTCTACCACTTTGGAGAGGAAAGATTTAGGAGGCATGACCCGAAGAATATCATCAAAGAGCACTTCAATAAAATGAGGCTCCCATATGAATACACCACTGAGTTATGGGAAGAAGAAGAGGTGCATCAAAATGCCATGACTTATGAAGAATTCATATTCAACATGCGAGGCCAAACAAAATGTAGATTTTAACCTTGTACAATATTTACTGCAAACAGATTTTCAGTAAAAGAATAGAAAAGATACAATGTCAAATACAAACATTACACAGAGATTTTTCCCCTGGAAACCCAAACCGAGAAAACCATCACATTCTATATTCATTCATAGGGATACATTGTTTACAATACAATATACATATAGGAGCCAGCAACATCCAAAACCCTAACCCAATGACCTAGATTAGTCAACAACCCTAATTACTTAACTAAAATACAAAACCATCGACAAAAAACCATGTGCCAAAAAACATCCCAACAATGGACATGAAAATCAAGGCAACACGAAAAATGAGGCAAAAATGTGCAACGCAAACACTACTACTCGTGCAAAAAATATAACACATACCTAACATTCTCCCAATTGTTGTTTTCTTTGCATACAGGGGGTTACAGGGTTACATAGTCAAGAATCCAGGGAAGCAATGCCCATGGATCCTGTTGTTACTGAGATTAAACATAAGGCTCAAAGAATAATGTCAGGCATCAGGAATTTGAGGAATGTTTTAAAAGGTGCTTTTTCTTCTATTAATTATATAAGAATTAACCCTCAAATGAAATTAATAACTGAACAAGATAGAGGCCGTGTTTTCTTATCTAATTCGAGTAATAAAATCAAGTGATGCAAGAGAAATTTACAAAAATGTTAAACAAAATGAGGCATCGATGACAAATGAATCTTACCTTGTTCACAATAGAAGAAAATATAGAATGCACCCTTGAAAGGATATAAGATACAGTGACCCAAGTAGCTTGCAGGTCTTGTATTTACTAATAGCAAATACAGAGGAAAAATTGCTTGCTTATTAAATAACCGATAAAACGTGATTACAGTAGATGTTGTGCTAAATTGCAACCACTCACTTATCAAGGAGTAACATAAAGAAAACTAGAGATATGGAATACAAAAGGAGCACATAACTCAAACTGCACAAAATTTGGAATCCATGTCTGCACTTGTATTAATACTCACAAAAGGATGAGTTTTCTTAGTTACAATACGACAAGAAGCAGCCTGTGTTAACTCTTCGAACTATGTATTTATAAAAAAATGTTCTCAACCCTAAGCGGTTGGAATTTTCATAATTTCAAAAAACAGTAAATATTACAATATGTAAAATTTGAAACGTTTCACTTGCATCTCCCCTGTCTCTTCGCCACGCTGGTAGAGACGTTTCTTCTTCTTTTTCTCCAGCTCAAAAACAACCGATCTCTAATCATGATATGCCCACGTCATCTCATTTGTTCCCAGACGCGTTGGATTTCCTTTGCTCGACACATTGCACACATTTTCCTGCGAACTGCACCACCAATCTGGAAGGCTCTGTTGTGTCATTCACCTCAAAAGTATATAACTTATTTTCTAAGTCAGGCAGCCTATTTTCCATTCTCCTGTCTTTTGAAGACACAGACTGTAGCTGCAGACTAGGATTGACTATCCATTTATTAATATGGGTAATATCAATTTGTTTCAACTACAAGATTTCAGCCCGAGCCTCTTCCATGTTTGTCTTGAAATTAAGTTGATTTTTTTCTATGTCAACTTGCCCCAAGACTTCAGAGATATTATCTTTTTTTAGGCCCAATGACTCTTTTTCGAGTGAATGAAATGCTACTTGAAAATCTTTCTTCACCTCCTTAGCTAATCTTTTACTTTCAACTATGTTAGCTTCCCAGGTTTTCAGTATTATATCGCCTCGAGTTTGCTCAGAAAGAGACAATCTAGAGACCATGGTTACTTCCTCTTTTGTTGATGACACAATTGCCTCCTGGAAAGAAGCTCGAGCTGCAATGGCCTCTCTCTCCTTTAGGCAAATTTTATTTAAATATTGGTCTACCACCCGATAATCGTTTTGGACAGCTTTTACCTTAGTAAAAAGGCTTTGTTGTGTTGCTTCCAGTTTCTCACACACCTCGAATGCTTGGGCTTGGAAAACTGCCATATCTACAGTTGTGTTCTCAGTCAAGTTTATTTTGGCCTGTAGTTGTTTTACCAACTCTCCCTGCTGAATGGCCCATTCTCTACTTGCCTGTGCATTCTTATGCATTTCATCGAGACTGAATTTGCGTTGTTGAATTTCATGTCTGTCACAGGCTCTA
The DNA here is from genome assembly GCA_032191745.1 of Picea mariana. Taxonomy (NCBI): domain Eukaryota; kingdom Viridiplantae; phylum Streptophyta; class Pinopsida; order Pinales; family Pinaceae; genus Picea; species Picea mariana. Next base: position 153,205 of record JASDQU010100611.1, on the reverse strand, counting down.
ATCTGCTCAAAACCCCTATTCATCTCATCTCTTACACTATGTTCCGTTGTCTTTAGTTGACATTGTAACTAACTTACCAAAAGGTCCTTCTGCTTCAATTATTTCTTTAGATTCCCAACTAAATACTAATTTGTTGCGACAAAAGCTCCCAATGAGCCTACCACTTCCATAACAAAGTCTGCCTCTTCTAAGGACTATCCATCCAATAGCACCTTGTGTTTCTTGAGAGTTTCACCGTCCTTTTGGTGCGTTTCTCTTTTTACTACAGCTCTCCTCTTCTTTCTAAAGAAGAAGTCAAAAGGAGGCATCTCTTTGATCGAAATATGAGTAATATCTTCTAAGAACACTACTTCGGCACTTGGGTTCCCCTGACTGATCTGCAAAGGGGTCAAAGACATAATAGGCTCACCTATTTGGGTGGTTTGTGGTTGCCCTGATGTATTAGTAGCCATATTTCCTGGTGTAGACAACGATGGATCCTCTCCCTTTTTTATCAAAACTTCAGTTTGAGCCTTCTTTTGATCATCAGGTTGATTTGATGGTGCATTATTTTCCCTCTGTGTCAAAAACTCCGTTTTCACCAAATCTTCCTAAATGTTTAGCCCACTGGAACTTCCTACTTCTAACTTATGGGTTCTAACTTTGTGTATGGTTGGAGATGTCGGAACTTATCCCTATAAAACTTTGGGTAGACTAATTATTCAATGTCTCTGAAAATTATGTAGCTCGGCTAATTAGTTTGGAGCCAAAGTCTGGACTCAGCTCAACACCTCCTGATAAGATCTTGCCCCTCAAAATATCTCATCCTGTGGGGAATTTTCATGCTCATATCTCTTCAGATTGTACAAATCCATGTGATTTCCTACGACCTTCTGTGGATCGTGTTTTTTGAATTCAATTTTTACAAGCTTAATGTCCTTTAGGGCCATGGCCTCTACCTTTGAGTGGTCGAAATCTAACAGTGAAAAAGTACCAATCTCCAAAGGAAAAGTGGGCCACGCTTTATTTTGTGCTACCTTGAGCTCTTTACGGATTCCTCCTAACACATTTTGATGGGATACCTCTCGGCACACCAACCAATCTGGTACGAACGTTGGTAAGGCATGCAGAGGAATGGAACACCCAAAGACCCCGATGTAAGAGATGTGTTCCTCAATATACCAATCCATTATTTTTCCCAGGTTGGCCACTATCTGGTCTGAAATCCTGGGAGGTGGGCAACCGTATATCATAATATGCATCGGCACCACTACATAGTTGCATATTCCATAGAAGAAGTCCTTCACTTTATCCTCCCACAACTTGGAATGATATAAATGTATTGGTTCAGTGTTGGTTGGAGTCTAGCTCCAGCCCATCAAAGGAAATGGCATCATATAACAAACGGCATCCATGAGGTATGCCAACATGTAAAATGGGGTAGGTCATCCTTTGTATTTCAATGATTGATATTCAGTGATTTCCTTGGCCAAACTGTCTAATAATATATTGGCCCAATTGAAAGAAAAACCCTCTACAACTTCATGCATGATTGGTACCCATGATAACAGGAAGTGAGCAGAGTTTTCTTTCCCGAAAAGTCTACACAGCATCATGACCACATACATCATATGGACGTCTAAGGATGCAGTGGCGTATATGTCATTGGTGTCTGCTTTGAATTTCTCAGGGCGTGCCCACCAATCCTTGATCAAGTTAGGGTAATTCTTTACACCTTGTGGGCACTCTTCTTCATCGGACTCTTTCAAGAAAGTAACATTATAACTGTGTTTGAATGCTGGGGAAAATTTGTACATCACCTGGATATGGTCTGGTCAGAAAGATCCAACAGCAACTTTATGTGAATTTTGGATGGTCCTGGTCGAGACGTCAACATTCTCTAAGGCCCAGCCTATCATGTCATTATATGGCATGAGTCTCAGCCCTGTGGCTATCTTATGTAGCTCTGATTGGGCTACATATTTGAGCTTCATCGCCAGAGTTTCGGTCTCCTCATAATCTGATTGTTCTGGACAATTTCTCAGCTCATATTGTAGGATATCACAAACCTGCATCCAGGTTCTTATGGTCTCCATAGCTCTTGGCGATGTGTCCAAGAGGACATATGTGTTTTCGCTCGAGCTCTCACTGGTCGCTTTAACCATTTTCCACAGAGCCATGATAATAGTAAACTCAACATTTTGTTACCTGTCACAGCAAATGAGCAAAACTTCTTATCTTGCTAAATCTTGCTCTATGAAAAACACGAATGGAATTCAGAATGCAATATATTTTTCACCTTAAATGCATCAATTTATGTATACCTTTACTGACAATGTGTTTACTTTCCTTAATGAAAATATTTTGGGTGGTGATCCGAGATCTTATTTGAAATCATTTGCCCTAGATCAACTATTAATGCCATTAATGTATGGTAGTTCATGATTGAGATATGCATAGATGAAATTTTGAATTTACCTGAACTACGATTCAACAAAAAATTAACATGAGATAATAGTGTTTAACCTGTTAATTAATCATATTTAACCTTAACTCTTTTCGCGCCTTCAGACCTCGAGGTATTCGATAACAACTCGATATATGATTTCCAAAGCTCGAAACCATGAAGCGATTGATTATTCACTAATTGTATTTAATCTTTAATTAACTTTGTTTAATGCTTAAGACATTTCGAGAGCTCGGGTTTCGTGAATTCAGGATGCGATGGATGGTGGACATCTGAAATCTGAGTGTGCGAAGATATTAATTACCTTTAATTAAGATTAGTTTATTTAACCAAGGTTTAATATTTCGGGACTTCACGTTTCGTAGATTTTCAAGTTAGATCTTTTGTCGTTTTCCTAAAGGGTCGCTTCCCACAGTGACATGTTAAAGTTTAGGAAGGTATACGTGTATATGGTGACTAGGATCTGTCGAACTCTTTTCGCGTATCGAAACTTTGAAGGTGGAGAATGTTGAAATGCCTGAAGTACAAAACTCTGGAACTCGAAACTCTGAATTATTCTTTAGTAATTTGACACTTTAAGGAGAAGGCAACTCCATAACTCCTAAGAGATTATGATCATTTCATTTGATGGAATACTTCATCGACGGTGAGAATCACGTGTGCATTGTTTTTGTTTTAAATGGGAATGAAATATATTTTAAATTCTAAAGTTTAGAGATATATGTGTGTTCCAACATAGGCTCCATCTAGAGATTGTGTCTCCCTACGATATGCAGAAGAACAGTAGAACAAGTGCCTTTATTGGGTAAATGGAGTCATTATTGCATTTCTGTGAAACACATTCGAAAAAAGATCATCTTGAGAAAAAGAGTTTCAACTGAAACTTAGAAGACCTTAAAACACATCAAATCATGACCTTCATTTAGGCTATTTGAAATTCCTTTTTATTAAAACTGTATTCGGATTTGCTTAAGATAATCAAAGTAACTTTAGCTAAAATATCAAGTTTTGATCGATTTCGTTCGCATCAAGGTTAAGTATATGTAACATAATTTCTTAGGGAGATCCCTTGTTGGTTTAGAATGTAAATATTACTGAAAAAGAATTAGATGCTAGAGTATATCATGTAGATATGTATGACAACCATACAGATATCATAGATATTGCTTCACTGCCAACGAGCCTGTTCAGTACTTCGCTGAAGTTATCTACTTTTCCCATCGAATTTCCTTTCACCACTTCAATAAGTAATTTTTCATTTCAATGCTGAGATGAGGGCAATCATCTAATGAATTTCCTTTCATCATCTCTCTTTTTCTTTGGGAAAAATGGGGAAATCGATTTCTCGAATTTCCTTTCACCATTTTCCTTGGACTAGATGGGGGCAATCATTTTATGAGTTTCCTTTCACCATCTGTATTATATTTTAATACATGAAGTGGGGCCAATCAATCTGTATGTAACATACAAGGGATGGTATATGTTTAAGATATTCAAAGGAAAGGTCTGCCATAATTTTTTAGTATACTCTGAAACTAATTTTCTTTCAATCTTCAATACACCTTCACCTATTGAGAAGATTTTATAGGGGATTTTAAATTTAGGGATCAACCTTGAGTGAACTAGTCGGTTTAAAACTGGATAGGAGAGCTAAAGTTATTAATATTAGCTTAGACATACTTTCTTTCAATTAAATTGAGAGGGGCATATAAATTTTCACCTAACATTATTTTGAAGACATGTTTCTAAGTTTTCAGAGTTAAGGTGAAGTCTCTTCTCTCTATGAAGACCAAGGAGGGGTATTGAGAATCATAGGAAAATAAAACTTGAGAATGGGCAAAATAAAACAGAAAGAATATTCAAATTTTCTATTGCAGACAAGGTCAATCCCACACAAGCTTGTTCATTGATTCTCCTATTTTCTTTAAGGTCTTTTTATTCTTATTTTCTCTTTTTATAAATTTTATTTCATTTTTTATTTTAATTTTAATTTTTTATCCAAACTCGGAGATGACTTTTAGGATTAGGTTGTAATTCTTATATTTCTCTGGTTGTTGATCAGGTGACAGTATTTATATGGATGAGACTTCTTTCATATTTAGTGATATCCCCTTGAAAATCTAACTTGGGTTAGTAGGGTAGAAGCTCATACCTTAGATTTTCTTTATATTTTCAACCAGGTAAATCATTTATTTATCATCTATTTTGAGAGAAAGCCAACGTTCTGAAAAGTGAGTGTTGGTTTCTTATACATCCTTATCTCTCAACTATCATCAGGTATTCTGCATAAAAATAAACATGAGAAGTGTCAGAAACTTCTGAAAAAAAAAAAAAAAAATGATAAGTGTTACTTGTTTTTTATATTTATGTTTGTATGAAATTAACAAAACCGGTCTTATCTATAGTGAAAGTAAAAACTTACCAAAGAAGTGAAAAACTGTAAATCAAAAAAAAAAATCAAACTGGTATACACAATGGTGATTTGGGATCTGATTATTGCATGAAGTGCTTCAGGTAGCGCCCGTTGATAGGGGAATTATGGATTTTCCCATTGAGGTTTTCTAATAAGAATGAATTCTTTCCCTTGGAGGCTACGACCCTGAAAGGTCCACACCAGATGTGATCAAACTTGCCATGCTTTCCATCTTCCTCTTTCTTAGCATCCCATTTCAAAACTAGGTCTTCAGAAAGGAATTCCCTATCTTTGGATTTTTTATCAAACAGGGCTTTCATATTATCCTTATATCATTGGAGTTTCTCATCCACCTCATCCCTATTTTGTTGGACTTCAACTAGCTGGTTTATTCTTCTGGTAACATCGTTCAGCTCTTCCTTCGTGTCTTGCCAAAGCTTCATCATGGGAAGAGAAATATGTATGGGGAGGACCATGTGGGTACCATACACCATTTGAAAAGGGGACATTCTGATGGATTTCTTAGTGTCAATGCGATTTTCCCACAAAGCGTATTTCAAATGAATATGCCAGGCTTTCTTGTTTTCAGTCAGCACCTTTTTTATTATACTGATTAGGCTTTTATTCGATGACTCAGCTAATATGTTTTCCTAAGGATAATAGGCAGTGGAATGCCCTAGTACGAAGTTGTAATTTTGAAAAAAATTAACCATCGCCATGGATTTGAAAGCTTGGGAATTATCCGTGACTATCTTCTGGGGACAACCGAACCTTGATAAAATGTTATCTTCTAAGAAATTGATCAACGTTGAATCTGTAGCATTTCATGTCGGAATGGCCTCTACCCATTTAGTGAAATAGTTTGTGGTGGTTAGAATCCATTTATGTTATGCACTAGAGTGTGGATAGATTTCTACGATGAAATCCAGACCCCATTGTTGAAATAGAGCTTATGTTTTGACTGGGGTCAAGGGTAGTGCGGGGAGTTTTTGTTTGCCTGAGAATAATTGGCAAGAATTGCAGGCTCTGACTTTAGTATTCACGTCTGTAAATAACTTCAGCCAATAGTATCTAGCTCTCATGATTTTATAGGTCGTTGCCCTCCAGGCGTGGTGTCCTCCACACACCCCTTCATGAAACTCATTTATAACATTCTCCATTTGGATTCTATCAGGCACCTTAGTAAAAATACTTGGGGATATTTCCAATATAGATGCCTGTCAACGATGCAATATTTTACCACGTGCAGTTTCAATGTTCTCTCCTTAGAAGGAGTCATATCCCTTGGGCATTGGAGATTCAAGAGATATGAAACTATGTCGCTGTACCAAGCAGAGGAAGAAATTTTTTCTTCGATCTGAGTTGTAGGTGCCTGATCATCAAATTCTTCTATATCTGGAAGTTCTCCGTAATCTTGCAGATTATTTATTCCAAGTGCTCTAAAATTCGATTCCGCTAAGAGCTTAGCCAGGCCTTGACCTTTTATGAGTTTAGTTGGTTTTACCTCAAGATCGAATTCTTGAATCTTGGCTAGCCATCGGCCCCTTCTTCCATCACTATCAGGTTGAACCAATATGTCCTTAACAGAGTTGGTTGGTACGTAGGCAATGATTTTGGAATGTAGTACGTAAGTCATGAAAGCTTTGAGGGCCTTCACCATAGCGTATGCCTGCTTTTCCAGTATATCATATTTCAACTCTGCGTCTTTGAAGATATTACTAAAGAATGTTATTGCTTGTTTGAACCCTTCCTCATTCTTCTATAAGAGCATGACCGCAATCGTATGTTCGGATGCGAATGAAAAGATCAAGAACTTTTTCAAGTAGTCTAGGCTGGCCATCACCGGTACTTCTCCTATTACCTTCTTGATGCATTCGAAATATTTTTTAGCCTCATTTATCCATTTGAAATCGCTGTCTTTTTTTAGCATATATGTAATCAATTTAACAATTTCAGTGAAATTTGGAATGAATCTTCTTAAAAAAAAAAAAAATCCTAAAAGAGACTGAATTTCCTTTCTGTTTCTAGGAATACTTATTGTATCTATGACTTCCACCATTTTTGGATCGATTTTGATTCCTTCCCTAGATACTATATGGCCCAAGAGTTTACCTTCCTGCATTACAAAATGAGATTTCTTGGGATTTAGGGACAAACCAAATTTCCAGCATTTCTCAAACGTCTGTTTGAGGTGTACCAAGTGCTCTACATTAGAGTTAGAAAAAATAGTTAAATCATCAAGATAAATAATGACAAACTTATCTCTTTCACTAATAAAGGCTATGTCCATTGCTCGTTGAAAGGTGGCCCCTGCATTCATCAAACCGAATGGCATTTTGTCATACATGAAAGTACCCCATGGAGTGGTAAATGCGGTTTTTTCTTTGTCATCTTCGTGGACCGCAATTTGATTGTAACTTGAAAATCCATCAATCATGGATATACGGTTAGCCCCAACCACTTTTTCCAGAACGTGATCCATTTTAGGGAATGGATAATTGTCTTTAAGGTATGATCTGTTTAGGTTCCTGAAATCCACGCAGAGTTTGATTTCGCCATTCTTTTTTCTAACTGGAACTAAATTAGCTACCCACTCAGAATATACGAGTGGAACAATAATTTTTTCATCCAAGATCTTTTTTACCTCTCTTTCTATCACAGGCAGGAGTATAGGATTTATCTGTCTAAGTTTATGCCTGAAAGGTTTGATGCTCAGTTTCAAAGGGATTTTATGCTCGATGACAGTGGTATCATAAGTTTTTAGCTCGTCGTAAGACCAAGTGAAGATGTCTTTGTATTGTTTGAGTAACTCAGCATATTTACTTTTTATTTTAGGTGGAAGGTATTTAGAAATTTTGACCAGTTTAGCGTCTTCCTTAGTGCCTATGTCACAATCTTCAACCTCTTCGGGCTGAGGTTGCAAGGTAGACTTTAGGGGTATATCATCCTTATAAAATAATGTCTCTAATGGAATTATACCCTTAGGAATCTTATTTTTTTTCAACACTAACATGTGATGGTAAGCAATCTTATCTTGGAACTCCTGGGGATCTTCGCCTTCTTGCATGATCCAAGTAGTGTCATTTTGATTTTCCTGGTTGATGAGTGTTTCAGAAAATTCATCCACCATTTCTAAGAACTGCTTGATCTCCTCATCGTATTCAAACACCTACCAATGTTGAACATTGTTTGGTATTGAAGACATGTGCCTCATTTCTATGTGATACTTTAGCTTTAAGACTATAGGTGGCATAAAAGTAGCAGCCGCTTTTGCTAGGGAATCAGCTTGTTTATTTTCTGCCTTGGGAATATGATGAATATTGAACAATGAGAAAAAAAAATCTATCAAATCCCAAGTGCAATTCCTATACGACCTTAGCCTTGGGTGCTTGGATTGATACTGTTGCCTTATCTATTTTGCAATTAATTATGCATCACCGTAAACTATTAGATTTTCAATTTTCAATTTCTGAGCATCCTCCAATCCTAATATCAAAGCCTCATATCCGCATACATTATTGGTATAGTCAATGTCCCACTATAAACTGTCTAAGAAAGGAATAATTAATTCATCTCCGGGTGCTACAAACAACACTCTAGTCCCGGCTCCTTCCCAAGACGAAGCACCCTCAAAAAACATTTTCCAAACTCCTATACTATTTAAATTTTTGTTCGTTTTTTCGATTTTTTGTTTTCTTTTTCTAAATCATTTTCTTCTGTACTATTTTCTTATGTACATTCGTAAAACCATCATCAATTGATAATATATAGTTTCATAAATCTCAATCTACAACATAAACTGAATAATTATTTGGGTTTTGTGGGTCACTTACGGTATATGCCAATCTTGTCTCTCTATATAGATGGGTGAACAATCCACCAAAAATTGGGATTGTAGCATACGTCATGTCCAATAGAAGCGATCCTCCAAGTTTATCACCCCAAGACCTGGATAACAACATACCATACTTCGCAGGATCATCAGCAACGACTACATCCATGATAATACTCTTCAAAGGGATTTGTGCAAGATTAACCACCAAATCTTTTATCATACCAAGACCCTTAATGATCCGGATTTTATGAGAAGAATGAAATGAATACAGATTATTAACAGATCCTTAGCACAAAATAACAGAGATACAGTAAAACTGGTTTTCTATTCAATAATGAAATAAGCTGAAACTGTAAAATGCAGCGAAAACAAGCTTGTTGGAATGGTGGTGGCTTATCTCTGAGAAGAGATGTGACGGTAGCGCTCATTCGCAAGAAGAACATTACAATGAGGCTCTAAAGGCCCTTTTACAATAAAAAAGAATGCCAAAAGACCTAGACATCCAAAATCCTAACCCTAGGAGATGAAGCGCCAAAAGTCATGTGGGCCCCATTTGGGTAAGTTAGTACATCAACTTTTTGGGGTCATAACTTTTGCATACGATATCCGTTTTAGGCGTGTGATAGCCCGTTGGAAAGGTATCATCGAGGGGATTCATTTTGGGAGTTCAATCATAACTTTATATATAATTTAGGAGATTGATCCCAAAAAACCTTCATTTAAGCCCTCAAAATGGCCCCAGAAGTAAAAACTGCTAAAAATAGTAAATTGCCAAAATTGTCAAAAAACTGTCTTGAGCCAGTTGGAAAAGGTGGGTGGCCACCGATATCCATCTGGATCAATCCTCCATCCTTAGGAAGAAATGGTATCCATTGCGTTGAGGTCCCCCATTAGATGAGGAAATTGTTGTTGAATTTGGCCCCAGGTGAGCCACTTTCCTTGGTGCAGGAGTTGCCCTGCTTTGACGAATCGATAAAGTTGGATCATTTGTTGTTGAGTGCCCTTGATCTATGTGTCCACAATTTTATCATTGGGTGCCTGTTGTATGTAGTCGGGGTTGAGCTCTATTGGTGTCAGTTGTTCTACTACTTCTGAGGTGTCCAATAATGGTGGGAAATAAGGGCGAAGAAGATCCACGTTGAACACTGGGTGCAGGCCAAGGAAAGGAGGAATGTTGAGCTCAAAAGAATTATCCCCCGTGGCCTTGGTGATAGTGTATGTCCCATAACGGAGTGGGCGAATCTTCCGATGGGGTCCTGTAAGGTGTTCTTTCTGCAAGTGCAACCAAACTTTGTCGCCCACCTGGAACTTATGTGGCACCCGATGTTGATCATGGCATTGTTTGTACTTGTC
>JASDQU010100611.1:129521-143058 GCA_032191745.1 Picea mariana | reverse complement strand
AAATATAAATCATGCCTTTATGTATTATTGAGGATCTCTATCCCAAAAAACCTTCATTTAGGCCCTCAAAATGGCCTCGGAAGTTAAAACTGCTAAAAATAGTAAATTGTCAAAATTGTCAGAAAAATGTCTTGAGCCAGTTAGAAAAGGTTGGTGGCCACCGATATCCATCTGGATCAATCCTCCCTCCTTAGGAAGAAATGGTCTCCATTTCTTTGAGATCCCCCATTAGATTAGGAAACTGCTACTGAATTTGGCCCTAGGTGAGCCACTTTCCTTGGTGTAGGAGCTGCCCTGCTTTGACGACTCGATAAAGTTGGATTCTTTGTTGTCGAGTGCCCTTGATCTGTGTGTCCACAATTTGATCATTGGATGACTGTTGTATGTAGTCATGGTTGAGCTCTATTGGTGTCCGATGTTCTGCTACTTTTGAGGTGTCCAATAATGGTGGGAAATAAGGGTGAAGAAGATCCACGTTGAACACTGGGTTGAGGCCAAGGAAAGAAGGAATGTTGAGCTCAAAAGCATTATCCTCCATGACCTTGGTGATAGTGTATGGCCCATAACGGAGTGGGTGAAGCTTTCTATGGGGTCTTGTAAGGCATTATTTCTGCAAATGCAACCAAACTTTGTCGCCCACCTGGAACTTATGTGGCACCCGATGTTGATCATGGCATTATTTGTACTTGTCATTGGACTTCTGTAGAATATATTGAACTTGTTGGCGGATGTGTTGGATCTGCTCAATGAACTGGGTAGCTTTGCCAGCTTCAGTTGGAGCAGGAGATGAGTCGATCGAGGTGACTGTAAGGGGAAGTGCAACATCTATGAGACCCAATGGTTGGAATCCCAACCCCACCTGAAAGGGGTTGTGTCCAGTTGAGCTATGCAGGGCTCAATTGTAGCTATGTTGGACATAGGGAAGGCTCTCATCCCATGTGCGAGGGTGCTTTTAATTATACATGCGAAAGATATGCACAATCATTCGATTTACAACCTCAGTTTGGCCATCTATCTAGGGGTGGAAAGTCGTGGATTTGGTGAGCTTGGTGTCCAAAAATGACCAGAGGCTCGACCAAAATGTGTTGAGAAATCTACTATCCTGATATGAGACAATGGTTTGTGGGATTCCAAAATTTACCCAGACTCGTTCAAAGAAGATCTTGGAAGTGGCCTCTATTGTGATGCTCTTCTTGCAGAAAACCAGAATTGCCATCTTAGAAAAGCGATCAACAACCACAAAAACACAGTCATTTCCCCTCTTGGTGGATGGGAGGCCCGACATGTAATCCATTGAGATGGATTCCCATGGCCTTTCAGGAGTAGGAAGAGGGGTGTACAAGCCCTATTTCTTAGCGGTCGGTTTGGCAATAGCGCAGGCAGTGCAGGACCAAATATACTTGTTGACATCCTGCCGAAGTTTCGGCCAGTAGAAATGTTTATGTAGCATCACCATTGTCTTTTCAATGCCAAAGTGTCCTGCCACCCAACTGTAGTTGGCTTCCCAGATCATCTTTGCTCGCTCACTTGATGGAACATAGATATGGCCCAGACGACACAACAACCCATCCTGAAGATGGAAATTATCTACAACTGCGTTCGCACCCAACGTTTGGTAGGTGGTGGTGAAGTCAGGGTCTGGGTCTGTCTCATAGAGTTGGGGGCATCCAGATGTCTCATGGCCACAAGATTCTAGCACTGTGGTGAGTGTCACGACTGGTGGTCTGCTGAGGCAATCCGCAACACGATTGGTGCTTCATGTTTTATGCTTGATGTTGAGGTGGAATTGTTGCAAGTATGTGGACCACTTTTGATGGCAGTCATTCTGCAATTTTCCTTGTGTCTGCATGAACTACAGTGGCTTATGATCAGTGTGGATGACTATCTCCTTCCCAAGAATGTAATGTCTCCACTGGTGGTAGGCTTTCACAATGGATTACATTTCTTTGTCGTAAGTAGGGTACTTACGAATAGTATCTGACAGTGTCTCACTATGATAGGCCACAGGGTGGTCGTGCTGAGTGAGAACGACGTCCACAGCATAGTCTGAAGCATCTATCTCGATCTCAAAGGGATGTTTCATGTCTGGTAGTGAAATTACTGGGGCTGAGCACAAGCGTTGCTTCAGATCATCGAATGCTTGTTGTTGGGACCGGCCCCACGAAAATTTTTCCTTACCACCACCCCTATTTATTTGGCTGAGGGCCCATGCAATATGGGAGAATCCCAACATGAACCTGTGATAGAAATTGGCAAGGCCCAAGAAGCTCTGGAGCTCAATGAGTGTTGTTGGGGCTGGCCTATCACGGATGACTTGGATCTTGGATAGATCCACATGTACACCATGTTGTTCAATGATGTAGCCCAGGTAATGGACCCTGTCCATGCCGAAGGAGCATTTTTCCAAGTTGTGTTGTCGCAGGGTGTGCAGAACCTGTTGAATATGTTGCAAGTGTTTGGTCCAAGTCTTGCTGTAAATTAGAATGTCATCCAGATACACCACTACAAAATTATTGGTGAATGGTCGCAGGATATCGTCCANAAGGCCTTCCTTTGACTTAAAGGCGGTCTTCCATACATCTATCTGTTCTATCGAGACCTAGTGGTAGCCAGACATTAGATCAATCTTACTGAAGTATCTGACCTCTGTGAGTTGATCAAGGAGGTCATGGATTTGGGGAATCGGGTACTGGTTTTTTACTGTGATTTTATTCAGAGCCCGGTAATCAATACAGAGTCGTCAAGTTCCATCTTTTTTCTGTACCAGCACGATTGGGCTACCACAAGGTGATGAGATGGGGCGAATGTGCCCCTTGTGGAGCAGTTCTTGGATATGTCTCTTGATCTCCTCATTCTATAACAAAGAGCGACAATAGACTGGCCCATTGGTAAGTGTTGTGTCGGGGGTTAGATCAATGGGGTGCTTGACCTGGAAGTGCAGAGGTACCCCTATAGGTGAGGAGAAGATATCTGAGTATTCTTCCACGACCTTATCTACTTGCTTCTGATGTGTGGAGAGGTTGGTCACAAAGACCCTGGATGTGGTTGTGATATTTCGCTTATTATAAGAGCAAATCATGAAGAAGACAAACTTCCCTATCTGAGAGATGAACTTCTTGCATTGCTTAGCAGAGATCAAGGAAATAGCACTAGGTGGGACTGCCTCGAGTATCCTGTACAATTTCCTGTTCAAAGTAATAATAACACTATGAGGCCTAGACTCATATATAGTATGATGTTTCCATAAATAAGGTTGACCCAAAATAACATCACAAACATCAAGAGGAGCAACATCACACAATACCTCATCTTTGAAGGGCTTGATGTCATACGACAGTTGACACTGTTGTTTGATGCAGAGATCGTCTCCTTGGCGGAGCCATCCAATGGTGTAGGGTTGTGGGTGTGGCATTGTTGGTAGGGCCATCCACTTGATGACCTCTGCTGAGATGAGGTTCTTCTGGCTACATTTTATCAATAATGAAGTGTCGTGGGGTGCCTTTTACCCACAGCTATGAATGGAAGAGGCATTCTCCTTCTTCTGGCTCGTCTGGTTCACCAGGCTGGAGCTTGGTGGTAGCAACGGTGGCAGTGGGTTCCACGTCAATGATACGTCTTCCCCTTTCTAGTTCTATCTCAAAGTCAGAATTCGCATCTGATTCAGAGGCTTTCACTTCGGCCACTAGCAACTGCTTCGAGCGACAGTCAACAATGTTATGCCAAGGGCTCTTATGGAAGTCACACCACTTCCCAGTATCTTTCTTTGTCTTTCTGGTGTCCTTCTTTGCTTGCAGCTTGGATTGGTAGTCCTGATACTATCCATCTTTGCTTTGTCCTTTGTTCTGTGGGTTGGGGCTGCCCTTTTCTGGCTTTTGTTGTGAGGGGTTCCCAGGCCCAAATTGCCACGTCTTTTGTTTAAGCTTCTGCTCAATTTTGACGACATATCGGTAGGTCGCGCCCAAGGATGAGATGTCCAGAAATTCCATTTCAGTCTGGATGTATCTATGCAGAGCACCATGATACTTGAGCACTAGATGTTGCTCTAAATCTTTGATACCCAGCTTGGTGCGCAAGGTATGGAAGATATTTGTGAAATCTGGCACCACTTGGTCTCTTTCTTGCCGCAGTGTGGTCCATTTGGTCTACAAGTCATCGTAACTTTCGACATGGTAGTATTGTTCCTTAATAGCATCCCTGAAGGATTCGCAGGTGGCCATGACTGAAAATAATGAGTTTTCCTCTGTTTTCTGTTGCTCACAGAAGGTTTCCCACCAATCTTTGACATGGGGAACGGCTTTGAGGAGCGCAAAAGTAATATTTTCTCTATTCAAGAAGTTATGGACAGAAAAATACCCTTCTAGCAGATTCAACCACTTGTCTACAGCATCTGCATCTATCTAACCTTCAAATATAGGAATATCAAATTTTATTTGTACCTTGAAGGGGGTGGCACCTCCGTTCGGAGAAGATGCGTCGCCTGTTGGTAGTCGCCGAGGATTTGCGCGAAACTATCCATCATCTAATTCCTATGTTGTGTGAGGGCTTCCTCAATCAACAGTTTGAAAGGATCTCCCGTCCCATCATATTTCTTTTCTCCTTCCATGAGAGGTCGCTTGGGCGTGTGAGAGATTTTGTCCTCAAGAGAAACAAGCTCAAGACCCAACTCTTTGTACTCTGACCTCGTTGGGGACATGCATTAAGACGACAAGGAGCAGACCACTCTGACACCATTGAACCAGATTTTATGAGCAGAATGAAATGAATACAGATTATTAACAGATCCTTAGCACAAAATAACAGAGATACAATAAAACTGGTTTTCTATTCAATAATGAAATAAGCTAAAACTGTAAAATGCAGCGGAAATAAGCTTGTTGGAATGGTGGCGGCTTATCTCTGAGAAGAGATGTGACGGTTGTGCTCATTCGCAAAAAGAACATTAAAATGAGGCTCTAAATGCCTTTTTACAATAAAAAAGAATGCCAAAAACCCTAGACATCCAAAAACCTAACCCTAGGAGATGAAGCGCCAAAATTCATGTGGGCCCCGTTTGGGTAAGTTAGTACATCAACTTCTCGGGATCGTAACTTTTGCATACAATCTCCGTTTTAGGCGTGTGATAGCCCGTTGGAAAGGTATCATCGAGGGGATTAATTTTGGGGGATAAATTATGCCTTTGACTATGATTGAGGAGCTCAATCCCAAAAAAAAAACCTTCATTTAGGCCCTCAAAATGGCCTCGGAAGTTAAAACTGCTAAAAATAGTAAATTGCCAAAATTGTCAGAAAATTGTCTTGAGCCAGTTGGAAAAGGTGGGTGGCCACTGATATCCATCTAGATCACTTAAATTTTCTTGAATCAAAAGAATACAGATCTCGATATGGTCTGGTAACCTCGAGACCTAGTTTTTCCATAAAAACTTTGGGCATTAAGTATCCGCATGAATTTTAGCATCTAAGAAATTTATCATTTTGGCAATTTGTGTTCTATACATCAGATTTTTTTCTAATTCGACCAGAGGCACAGGAATTTGATTTTCTTAATTTCATTTTCCATATTGAAAATCGTCTTTTCGGCCTCTCTGGTTGGGATATTTGTTTCTCTTTTTTCTTGTCTATTGGTTTGTGTTGCTTTGGTTTTGGCTATCTTTGTTTTGGTAGCTTGCGTTTCATCTATTTTTGTCTTCGCAACTTATGTTTCAGCTATCTTTGTTTTTCCATCTTTTGTTTCAATGGATGGTTGAGATGCCTCATTTTTTTTACTTCTCAACAAGATCTTCCTTGGTGGAGCAGTTGTAGAATTTTTATCTCTAGGCCTTAAATTATATTTTTGTTGAAGCTCGGCCATTATAGAGTTGGTGATTCCTTGATAATCAGATTCTCCCATATTATTTATACTTACCTCGTTTCCCAACAGTGGTTCTTGATCTAAAGACCTTTCCTAATCATGTCTAGTTAGGTGATTTTATTGATCGTTATCACTGAGGTTGTCAATATCTTCATCTAACTCCTCAAAGTATTGTACATCATCACTTTGCATAAAGTTTTACGTTTTAAAAGGAGCTTTGATTTTCTGATCCTCATTTTTTACTGGTCTCTGTTGGATCTGGGGGTTTGGATTCCTTTTGAAATATCTCCTAGCAAAAGGATTAGGTTTGGCCTGGTCTAATTCCATTCTGGAGATTTTGTTTGATAACTTTTTGATTATCTTATCCATGGCATTCATTTTGTCCTCCCCTGACCTCCCAGATTCAGAAGTTCCAGCTTGTTCCCTAAAATGTTTGGTTTCTTTGGTTCCCATATTAACCTTCTCTTTTAGTTTACCCGATGCCATCATGTTCGAATCAATTTCTATGGCGTCATCCTGCATTCTTATGAGGTCAACAAATCTTCTTTCCCTCAAAAGTAGGGCAAAGTCGGGCTCGAAAGCCCCTGCAAAAGTCACCTTAGATGCGGGTTGTGAGGGTTTGACTGCTACTAGGATATTATGATAGAGTTTATTAAACCTATGGATGAATTATAGGACTGAATTGAAATTATTTTTCCTCGAAGCCCCAAACTCCGTCAGATAATACAAGTGATCTTTCTTTTCTCCCCACTAGCTTAAAAAGGCATTTTCTAGCACGTCATAAGATGCTATAGAACCTAACTGAAGCCCTCGAAACCAGAGGCTTACTTGACCTTCAAAATTTTGTACCAGAAGTCTTAAATAAACATCCTCATGCTCAATGACAAGGATATCAATGAATTGGTCAAAAAACTTTATGTGCTCTGTGGCAGTTAAATCTCCCTCTCCCATGAATTTCGGTAAGTTCTTCATATAATTTTCTCGTAAATCATGAAGGATAGGGGGAAGGAATAAAGGAGTGTATATGGCTTCCACTTTGGAAAAACTCCTAGGGGTGGAGGTGGTGATCCTTGACTACCTCCTCCAGCACCGCCTCCACCGCCTCCTCCTCCAGCACCGCCTCCGGTGCCACTTCCTCCAACAGCAGCCATTTGATGTCGAGGGGATGAATTTTGGGAGTTAAAGAGAGGGTTTTCGTAAACTGCTAGGGACCCTTCTACTGCCTTAGGATGAGGTGAAGGAGGTCCTGGAAACTGATCGTTAGAAGATAGAAAATATAAAAATGGGGGAAAAGGGAAATGAGGATTGGGTTCTTCTTATTTACAGTATATATAAATAGGAGAACCAACAGGAGTTGAATCAAGGTAAGAGATATAGTCCTCAAAGTTTTTGGGAACTAAAACCTTTACTTTGGAGACCAGTGGAATATCAATAAAAGCAGGTATCGAAAGGGCTATTTTACCTTTACTAGTAAAGGGGGAAGTCGAATCAATCTCGGCTTTAATCTTAGGCAAAACTAGCTCGGGGTTTATGGTTTTAGCTGCAAGCTTCTCAGTTGATGTATCTCCGAAGTGGATTTGTGTATAACCTTTTTGGGAGGTTGACTATTCAAGTGGAACCTTGGCATTATTTTGCACAGTTTTGGGTTGGTAAACCTTACTTGTGGATACAGCAATCTACTTGAGGTATCCCCTTGGTTTTAATAGATTTTCAGGATCGGATACAGGCATAGTTTGTTGATCGTCTGGGTTCTTCCTGGTATTCTTTCTATCAAATGCCAATTTATCTATAGTGGATTCGCCAAGTGAAAGATAAAATTTATCCTTATAAATGTATTCAATATTTTTTCACTATCAAAGAGAGAAACTTACCATGTCATTCTCCGAGGGAAAAATAACTCTGTTTCTCTGTCCCCGGCAATGGCACCAAAAAGATGTTGTTCCTGAGATTAAACGTAAGGCTCAAAGAATAATGTCAGGCATCAGGAATTTGAGGTATGTTTTAAAATGTGTTTTTTCTTTCATTAATTATATAAGAATTAACCCTCAAATGAAATTAATAACTGAACAAGATAGAGGTCGTGTTTTGTCGTCTGAGTCGAGTAATAAAATCAAGTGATGCGGGAGAAATTTACAAAACTGTTAAACAAAATGAGGCATCGATGACAGATGAATCTTACCTTGTTCACAGTAGAAGAAAATATAGAATTCACCCTTGAAAGGATATAAGATACAGTGACCCAAGTAGCTTGCAGGTCTTGTATTTACTAATAGAAAATACAGAGGAAAAACTACTTGTTTATCAAATAACCGATAAAACGTAATTATAGTAGATGTTTTACTAAATTGCAACCACTCACTTATCAAGGAGTAACATAAAGAAAACTAGAGATATGGAATACAAAAGGAGCACATAACTCAAACTGCACAAAATTTGGAATCCCTGACTGCACTTGTATTAATACTCATAAAAGGATGAGTTTTCTTAGTTACAATACGGCAAGAATCAGCCTGTGTTAAGTCTTCAAACTATGTATTTATACAAAAATGTTCTCAACCCTAAGCAGTTGGAATTCTCATAATTTCAAAAAACAGTAAATATTACAATATGTGAAATTTGAAACATTTCACTTGCATCTCCCCTATCTCTTCGCCATGTTGGCAGAGATGTTTCTTCTTCTTTTTATCCATCTCAAAAACAACCGGTCTATAATCATGATATGGGTACATGATATGCCCACGCCATCTCATTTGTTCCTAGACGCGCTATATTTCCTTTGCTCGGCACATTGCACAGATTTTCCTACGAACTGCACCACCAATCTGGAAGGCTATGTTGTGTCATTCACCTCAAAAGTATATAACTTATTTTCTAAGTGAGGCAGCCTATCTTCCATTCTCCTACCTTCTGAATATATAGACTATAGTTGCAGACTAGGATGGACTATCCAATTATTAATCTGGGTAATATCAATTTGTTTCAATTGCAAGATTTCAGCCCGAGCCTCTTCCTTGTTTATCTTGAAATTAAGTTGATTTTTTGCTATGTCAACTTGCCCCAGGACTTCAAAGATATTATCTTTTTCGAGGCCCGGTGACTCTTTGTCGAGTTAATGAAATGCTTATTCACAAGCTTTCTTCGCCTCCTTAGATAATCTTTTACTTTCAACTATGTTAGCTTCCCAGGTTTTCAGTATTATATCACCTCGATTTTACTTAGAAAGAGACAATCTAGAGACCATCGTTACTTCCTCTTTTGTTAATGACACAACTGCCTCCTGGAATAAAGCTTGAGCTACAATGGCCTCACTCTTCTTTAGTCAAATGTTATTTAAATATTGGTCTACCACCCGATAATGGTTTTGGACAGCTTCTACCTTAGTAAAAAGGCTTTGTTGTGTTGCTTCCAGTTTCTTGCGCACCTCCAATGCCTGGGCTTGGAAAACCGCCATATCTAATGTTGTGTTCTCAATCAAGTTTATTTTGGCCTATAGTTGTTTTACCAACTCTCCTTGCTAAATGGCCCATTCTCTACTTGCCTGTGCATTCTTATGCATTTCATCAAGACTGAATTTGAGTTGTTGAATTTCCTATCTGTCACAGAATCTAATTTGCTCAAAACCCTTACTCATCTCATCTCTTACACTATGTTCCATTGGCTTTAGTTGACATTGTAACTGACTTACTAGTAGGTCCTTCTGCTTCAATTGTTCCTTCAGATTCCCAACTGAATACTGATTTGTTGTGGAAAAAGCTCCCAATGAGCCTACCATTTCCATAGCAAATTTTGCCTCTTCTAAGGCTTGTCCATTGAATAGAACCCTATGTTTCTTGACAGTTGCACCTTCCTTTTGGTGTGTTTCTCTTTTTACTACAGCTCTCCTCTTCTTGCTGAAGAAGAAGTTGGAAGGAGGTGTCTCTTCGACTGAAATAGGAGTAATATATTCTATTAACACTACTTCAACTCTTGGGTTCCCCTGACTGATCTGCAAAGGGGTCAAAGACATAATATGGTCACCTATTTGGATGGTCTGTGGTTGCCCTGTTGTATTAGTAGTTGGCTTTTCTAATGTAGACAGTGATGCATCCTCTCTATTTTTTATCAAAACTTCAGTTTGAGCCTTCTTTTAATCATCATGTTGATTTGATGGTGCAGTATTTTCCCTCTGTGTCAAAACCTCCGTTTTCACCAAATCTTCCTGAATGTTTAGCCCACTGGAACTTCCTGATTCTAACTTCTAGGTTCCAACTTCTTGTGTGGCTAGAGATGTCGAAACTTCTCCCTATAATACTTTGGGCAGACTGTTTCGTCGATGTCTCTGAAATTTATGTAGCTCGACTAATTCATTTGGAGCAAGAGTCTGGACTTGGCTCAACACCTCTTGATAAGATCTTTCCCCTCAGAATATCTCATCTTGTGTGGAATATTCATGTTCATATCTCTTCAGATTGTACAAATCCATGTGATTTCCTATGACCTTGTGTGGATCATGTTTCTTGAATTCAATGTTTACAAGATTAATTTCCTTTAGGTCTGTGGCCTCTACCTTTGAGTGGCCAAAATCTAACAGTGAAAAAGTACAAACCTGCAAAGGAAAAGTGGGCCACACCTTTTTCTGCACTGCCTTGAGATATTTACTGATTCCTCCTAACACAGTTTGATGGGCTACCTCTCGGCACACCAATCGATCTAGTAGAAACATTGGTAAGGCATGCGGAGGAATGGAACACCCAAAGACCCTTATGTAAGAGAAGTGCTCCTCAATATACCAATCCATTATTTTTCCCAGGTTGGCCACTATCTGGTCTGAAATCCTGGGAGGTGGGAAACCGTATATAGCGATATGCATCAGAAGTCCTTCGCTTTATCCTCCCACAACTTGGAGTGATATAAATGTATTGCTTCAGCATTGGTCGGAGTCCAGCTCCAACCCATCAAAGGAAATGGCGTCATATAACAAACAGAATCCATGAGGTATGTTGACATGTAAAATGGGCCAGGTCGTGATTTGGCTTTCGATGACTGATATTCAATGATTTCCTTGGCCAAACTGTCTAATAATATCTTGGCCCAATTGAAAGAAAAACCCTCTGCACCTTCATGCATGATCGGTACCCTTGACAACAAGAAGTGAGCAGAGTTTTCTTTCCCGAAAAGTCTACACAACATCATGGCCACATACATCATATGGACGTCTAAGGATGAAGTGGCGTATATGTTGTGGGTGTCTACTTTGCATTTCTCAAGGTGTGCCCACCAATCCTTGATCAATTCGGGTTAATTATTTACACCTTGTGGGCACTCTTCTTCATCGAAATCTTTCAAGAAAGCGACATTATAACTGTGTTTGAATGATGGGGACAAGTTGTACATCACCTGGATATGGTCTGGTGGAAAAGATCCAGCAGAAACTTTCTGTGAATTGTGGATGGTCCTGGTCGAGACGTCAACATTCTCTAAGGCCCAGCCTATCATGTCGTTATATGGCATGAGTCTCAGCCACATGGCTATCTTATGCAGCTCTGATTGCGCTATGTATTTGAGCTTTGTCGCCTGAGTTTCGGTCCCCTCATAATCTGACTCTTCTGGACAGTTCCTCAGCTCATATTGTAGGATATCACAGACCTACATCCAGGTTCTTATGGTCTCCACAACTCTCGGCGATGTGTCTGAGAGGACATCTATGTTTTGGCTCAATCTCTCACCAGTCGCTTTAACCATTTTCCGCGGAGCCATGATAGTAGTAAACTCAGCATTGTGTTACCTGTCACAGCAAATGTGCAAAACTTCTTATCTTGCTAAATCTTGCTCTGTGAAAAACGTGAATGGAATTCAGAATGCAATATTTTTTTCACCTTAAATGCATCAATTTATGTATACCTTTACTGACAATGTGTTTACTTTGCTTAATGAAAATATTTTGGGTGGTGATCCAAGATCTTATTTGAAATCATTTTCCCTAGATTGACTATTAATTACATTAATGTATGGCAGTTCGTGATCGAGATATGCATAGATGAAATTTTGAATTTACCTAAACTACAATTCAACGAAAAATTAACATTAGATAATAGTGTTTAACATGTTAATTAATCATATTTAACCTTAACTCTTTTTGAGCCTTTGGACCTTGGGGTATCTGATAACAGCTCGATATATGATTTCTGAAGCTCGAAACCATGAAGCGATTGATTATTCTCTAATTGTATTTAATCTTTAATTAACTTTGTTTAACGCTTAAGACATTTTGAGAGTTTGGGTTTCGTGAATTCAGGATGTGATGGATGGTGGACATCCGAACTCTGAGTGTGAAAAGCTATTAATTACCTTTAATTGAGATTAGTTTATTTGACCAAGGTTTAATATTTTGGGACTTTGTGTTTCGTAGATTTGCAAGTTAGATCTTCTGTCGTTTTCCTGAAGGGTCGCTTCCCGCAGTGACGTGTTAAATTTTAGGAAGGTATACGTGTATATGGTGACTAGGATTTGTCGAACGCTTTTCGCGTATTGGAACTTTGAAGGTGGTGCATGTCGAAACGCCTGAAGTACGAAACTCTGAAACTCGAAACTCTGAATTATTATTTAGTGATTTGACTCTTTAACGAGTAGGCGGCTCCATAACTCCTAAGAGATTAGGATCGTTTCATTCGATGGAAGACTTCATCGATTGTGAGAATCAAGTGTGCGTTGTTTTTGTTTTAAATGGGAATGAAATATATTTTAAAGTCTAAAGTTTAGAGATGTATATGTGTTCCAACAGATCCTCTACACCATGAGAACTTCTCAGTGCTCACAAATTTTGTTAATGAATCTGCAACATTCTTCATAGTGTCCACCTTCATCAACAACACTTTCTTTTCTTCAACCATGTCTCTCACAAAGTGATATTGAATATCAATATGCTTTGTATTTGAATGATAAGTTGTGTTCTTCACTAGAAAAAATGCACTCTGACTGTCACAATCTATCCTTATAGCTTGTTGTAGCAACCCAATACCTGAACACAATCTTTGTAACCATACAGCTTCCTTACTTGCATGAGTGGTTTCCATGTATTCAGCTTATGTAGTTGAAAGTGCCACTATAGCCTGTGTTTTCCTCATCCAACTTATTGCTCCTCCAAACAGGTTTAATACATACCCACTTGTAGATCTCCTACGATCCAGATCTCCAACCTAGTCTACATGCACAAAGCCATGTATATCCACCACTCTGCCCAATCTCGGTCTTCCTTGGTAGCATAATCCATAGCTAGCAGTGCCACGCAAATACCTAAAAACCCTTTTTACTATTGTCCAATGCTCCTTCCCTAGTTTTGACATATACCTGCTCAAAACTCCCACTGCATGTACAATGTCCAGTCTAGTACAAATCATTGCATACATCAAAATTCCAACTGCACTCACATATGGAACACGATACATTTCCTCCTCCTCTTCCTATGTCTTGGGACACTGATCCATAGATAACTTTACACCAACAGGAATAGGAACCTTGATCGGTTTACATTCCTACATATTAAACCTCTGCAATATTGCCTCGACATATTTTCTCTGATTTAACCAAAGTTTCCTCTTTTTTCGATCTCTTTTAATTTCCATGCCCAAAATAAAATTTGAAGCACCGAGATCCTTCATGTCAAATTTAGAGGAAAACTGAGTTTTCACATCCTGGATAATATCCTTGTTGT
>JASDQU010100611.1:102380-113355 GCA_032191745.1 Picea mariana | reverse complement strand
TAAAGAGATAGGCCACTAAGGTTACCACAAACAACAATGATGCCTAGGGAAACAGTCAACAGTTTGATCCACACGCAAGGGCAGGGTATCTAGCCCAAAATCAACTTGAGAGGCTTCCACTCATCATTGTGGGTATACCTTCAAGTGACCCCCATAATACGTGCAATCTCTACACCAAGACCAGCAAAGCAGGGTGAGTAACTCTGCCAGTCTTAATGCGACCTCGTGATTGACCCTTGTGTTAGAAGGGCTTCCCAGGACAGAATGAAGTAAGTGGATTTAACCGCTCCCTAACTCAATATTCTATGTTTGTTTGCAACTTTGGAAAGTTATCTTTCACACCTATTCCAAAGCCCTAACGCTAATATAATGTAGGTTTGCTACCAAAAAGTATAAAAAAATGTCTAATCAGTTTTTTATAAGCGCTTTATTTTATGGTTGTTGTTACTCAAAAGGAAGATGGCGTGGACAATATGGTGTTTTGATCGATTCGAAAATTATGCAAAGATATGAAGATGCAATCTTTTCATTTCTATGAAAGCTATGCTACGAGAAGGAGAAAACATTTATCATTCCCATATGCACGATGTCCCAAAATATATTAAACTCATCAATATCAAGATTCTCAAGAAATGAAAAAAAGGTATTGAACACCAATGCATGATTCATGGGGGAAATTTTTTCATAATTTAAGATCAAAAAATGCCAAGAATCATGCAATTTGGCTACTTCAAATGCAAGGATGCCCCCAATCTAATATAAAGAAAGAAATTAAATCTTTTTGTTTCAAAAATTTTGCTAAAAGCAATAATGAACTTTCTTAAAACAAAGAAACCCAAACTAAAAGTTTTCTTTTAAAGCAAACTATTCAGAAGAAATCTCATCTTTCCTTAAACAATTCTAAAGAAAACACACGCTTTGTAATTGAAAGACACTCAAAGCAAGAGACTAATCCTTCAAAACCAAACAAAGCAAAAGTGGCTAAAAGCAACTCAAAGGATGTCAAGCAGACTGTAACCAGATTAATATAGGCTCCAAAAGCTCAATCCAGTTGATCAAAGAAAAACTGGGTCATCAGAAGATGACAAGACCCAATCCAAAAAAATTTACAAACAAGTTTGCAGGCTGGCAGTGTATTACAGTGCGAGAATCAAAGATTCTCGTAGGCTGAACAAAGGTTGACTGCGAGGGGTTCACATTGGACTTAACACCAGGGTGCGAACTCAGGTGTTTCTCGCAGGCCACTAAAGGGTACAGTGCGAGAATGCATGTAAACAAGCAAAAATTTGAAAAAGGACTAAATTTGAGTGAACTTTCAGATCCAGAGAGTCTGAATGGATCTCCCACAGACTCAGAGACCAGAAAATAAGCAATAAAAGCAAGGGAAACTAGACTAACTAGGAAACAATTCATTCCCCAGTGGAGTCGCCAATTTTGTTATCAGACTAATCGGTAGGTGCAGACACTAACTGATCTCCCTAGATCCACCTAGATCTAAAACAAAACACACCAGAACATGATGTTTTCCTTAAGTTTTAGATATTGAATTTACTAACTAAAGAGGGATGAGTGACATACCATTTAAATGTCGCTTCCTCTCACCATCGCCATCCTAGCTCCGTTCCAATGCTCATAGAACGATGAATTGTATCATATTAAATGTGAAAGAGAGATTACAACAATGGCCTTGATGTCATAAGGTCCCTTCCAACTGTCCTTCGTTCCCCACACACTTCCACTCCAATAATTCTGAGAGCATAGATCTGATACTACTCACAATCTATCTTGACAAAGGTAAAACTCAAAGACACTTCAACCAAGCTGATAATTCCAAGCCAAATCCAACTTAGCCCAATCCAAGCTCCAAAAGCTAACTTTCTCCATGAGAGCTCTTCTCCTTTTATAAGATGAAGAGGATAAGGTGAGGAGGTTAGGATGATCCCACCAAATCATGAAAGCGAGTAAGATCCAAACCATTCAGATGCCACCTCACCATGGAATTTTCTCCTTCTAGAAGATTTGAGAAAATGCTTGTTTTTCCCACGTGTAGGCATTCTCACACCCTGCCTATAGAGAAACCTACGAACCTCTCGCAACCTAGCTATGGTGAAACCTACGAGAATCAGGCATTCTCGCACCTTGCCTATATAGCAACCTGTGAACTTCTCTTTTTACAAAGGAGAATGCAACTTCTTTTCTCAGGAAAAGTTCTTCTCTCTTCTTTCTTCAGGAACTCAGGCCACTGACCCCTCTGAAGTCAACAGATAGGTTTACATCATTAACAGTCATAGGGATGATGAAAATAATGTGTAACACCTTTACTATCCCTTTTGGCCTATAAAAGAAGGGGTTGGGGTCCCGGTCCCATTGCAAGGAGAAGCACGAGAGCAAAGAAACTATGCCCATTTTATCAATCCCCCTTTGCCCCAATTGCAAATCCCTTTACCATTTCCCTAAGAGAGAACTAAAGAGGAGAAGAAGACGTGGAGGCAGTTGGTGCATGGTGAAGAGGAGCCCAAGACCAAGTTCGAGGAGCAGTGTCGGTCTCATGTTGTAAGTGACTTTTTATGAGATTAATATAAAGAAGTACTTTTTCCATCCCGCCAAATGACGTCTTAAACTTATATGATTTGTTTACATTTCTTGTTTATCATGTCCAACCCACTAATCCATATGTAGAATGCATGCTTGTAGTTTCTTGTTTGTCTTTTGATGAATGCAAGTCAGCCTTGGGAGGATATTTGCAGTCAGGAAACAACCAAGCGCAAAGGGATCGACACCGGAGGTGGAGTTTAAGGTAGGCCTATTGGATCCCTCTCTCTTGTCTTTTATGTATGATTGTGGGGTAATGTTGGGATAGTGATTAAAAGTAGGAGACTTTAGATGGTTTTTTCTACCTACACTTTAGGTCCTTGGTGTAGTTCGTAGAGGGATTTTCCCACCATAGCAGAATTAGTGACCATACTGGGGAAGCCTCTAGGGTCTTTGGGGATATTTGTTTTGGGTGCTTTGAATCAGTTTATTTATTGTTTTTTGAGTTTATGTGAGCTTCTATGTCTTTAAGGGATGTTGGTCTTCCATACCAGTATTCTCTGCCTATGTTGGACTGTTGTTTTTTTCATTTTTTTTGAGGAATTGTAGAGGTGTACACCGCTTGTAATGGGCCTTCACACGTGCATACGCACCCTACCATTGGACAGCCCACTTACATACGTTGGTTATTGAAGTGTCAGTAGCGTGCCTGTTGAGAATTTTTTTGTAAAAAGAAGAGGCAGTCATCCTCTTCACTATCAGAAGTCACACTCCTCAGGGGTTTTCTTGATCTAGTACTGGTCTTTGTTATAGGAGTCTGTAGCCTAGGTCTGACTTCAATTTAGCTTTATTTTGACAAAATATTTCTTGTGTTTTCTTTAAATAGGGTTTTTAGACAAGTTTGTGAGTCTGCTTTGATCTACCTTCTTGGTATTGTCAGTGACTCCCTGCGATCTGCGATTGGGCCAAAAGTCATTTCTTGGTCTTTTCTTGTCATCATTTTTCCCTTTTTTGCTTTGGAAGAAAAGAAAAGAGTTCATTTCCAAATTTCATGTTTTGAAGCATAAAACAATAAAAAAAATCTTTCATTTCTTTGTTTGTTAAAGTAGTTTAGGTTCAGTTGTTTCATTTACCAAGGAATAAGAAAGTTTTCTTAAGTTCTTTACTTGAATGCTTAGGAAATTAAGTAGCTCGTAGTCGAGCGAAATCTTGTTTTGAGATTTTCTTTTCAAAGATCTGAGAAAATTAGTTACGAAAAGTTTGGTGAAAGAGTTTCAATTGGAAAATCTTTATTTGTGAAGAAAGAAGTACTTTTGTTTCTAGTATCATCTTATGCTCTTCTCTTTCATCTCTTAAAGAACATCACTGGTTTCACTTTCGTTCCTTTTGACTTAAGACAACCACTAAAATTAACGCTTAATTAAAAGTTATTAGACTTTGTGTTTAAAGGGTTCATCAATTTAGTCTAGGCTAGAGCCTTGATTTAGGATTGGAGAGGAAACTCTTCAAGGCTACAAAAACAAACATAAGAGTCTGAGCTAGGGAGTGCTTGAAAGTCCATTAGCCATGAAAGGTATATGGGACCCCCCTCTAACACAAGGGCTAAACATGAGGTCGCGTGCAGAAAGGTAGCGGAGATAACCCCTCCAAAGTCGGACCAAGCGTAGTGGGGAACGCATATAGAGGGCTTATCTTGGGATTATGTTGATCGCATTTGCCACGGAGCTTCATGGGTCTCAAATCCATTTGAGGTCCTCAGTCGTCTTCTATAACACTTTCTTTTCATACCCTTGATAGGTTTTGGGCTTGATACCCTGCTCATTACGGTCCACCCGACTGTTGACTATACACGCCTGGTGACTGTTCGCGCGTTGGAAACCTAGTTGCCTATATCTTAGGGACTTACACAAATGAATGTGGGGGTATACTGTGGTACTTAGGGAAGACATCGGCCCACACTTTGTAGAGTATACCTAGAGATTTCTTTCATATTCGAGTTGCACTTGCACCGGTAAGTTGCTCTAGTGTTGGTTATTGTAATTGTTCTTCCAACTAGCTAGTGATCTACTTGTCTTACCTCATAGGAAATTTTTATAGTGTGTGTTGGTTTTTTAAATGATTATAGAAATCCCTATTGTGTCTTTGATCTTCTCACATAGTGGAGGATCAGGAGCTCCACCAGTCATGAAGGCTTTTGGGCCTACCGCTGGTTTATCTTGAGCCACCCCCACCACCGCCAAGGCGAAAACTAGACCAGCAAGGGTCTTTTGAGGTGACTGGGTTACAGGAAATTGTGCCTGACTCATATCCAAGAGGAGAACATTTGATTTTGGAGAAACTAATCATTTCTTACCTTGAAGTGCAAGCTCTTGGTCCATATAACCCTCCAATCACGGATCTATCGGTGCCCATCGTCGTACAGGTTCAACCTTATGAGCATCAGGTAGTGTCACAAGCAGCGATGGAAACAAATGTTGCTACTTCTTCAGGGAATACTCATATTTTCTCTATGGTTGTCACTACAAGGGGTGTTTCTCCTCCTAACCAACCGTCATCAGTCCGAGCCACTATGGTCTCGACTGCCTCTACCTCGGTCAATGGTCTGATTTCGTCTATGGTGGCGATCACTGCTCCTTTTACCCAGAGTGTGACAAACCCTTCGTTCTCATACAGGATGCCTGGCTTCGACATGAGCACTATATTTTCCTACTCCACTCTACAGACATTAGGTCTCAGGGAAGGGAGCTCCAATGCTCCTCTACAAGGATCTATGGGAGGCACTTCAGCTCCCTATAATTCTTTCCCTTACGGAGGGAATCATATACCTCCTTCGTCCCCTTCTCTCGGTGGAGCTCACCAACATTCCGTCGGGATGAATGTAAATTATAGTTCACATGGAGCAAGGAGTTAAGGACTACCTTCTTATAGCATGCCGGTAGGTTCGACACCATTCTCTTTGTTCGACGTGTTTTGTAACAATGCTTTCTCGTCAGCTGTCGTCTCGACCAGGGGAAACCCTGGTTATGGACAACAAAATCCTATGCAGGGTATTATTCCTGCACAGGGGGCAAACTTAGGAATTCCTTCCTCACAAGGACATTGGAATCCGTGGCAGGGATCAGTTCCCTTGCCAGTGATGTCTACCAAGGGAAACCCCTTCCATAGACAATGGAACCCCAGGCAAGGCTCAGCACCTATGCCTGTCGGATCAGCAAGGGGAAACCCTTCCCAAAATCCTTGGAATGTGACACAAGCCCACCCCTTTACGTCCTATTATGGGAGTCAGCCAATGACGTCTCAACAAGCACAGAATCCATATGTTGGTCATGGCCATGGTTATTACCAGAACCCTGGCCAGCAACCTAACTTTTCTTGGCAACCTAGTGCCAGCCAAATTCCAGGTTCCTCTTTCCCTGGTTACAATCAACAATGCAAATTATTGTTTCTAGCAACTCTGCACTTTCCAAACTTGACAAGGTTATTAAACGACCCCATCTGTCACGATCTGCATTTACCCCCTATGCCGACCAAGTTGCCTTCATACATCCCAAAGTTCGAGGCCAAGCCTAACTAATATCCAGGTGATCATGTAACTACCTTTAATTTATGGTGCTCGTCCAATTCTTTGAGAGACAACTCTATCCAGTTGCATTTGTTTCAATGCACTCTCATCGAGAGTGTGGCAAAATGGTACATCAAGCTCGACTGCTCAAGATACTCCTCCTTCGGTGAATTGGCAATGGCTTTCTTAAACCATTTCCAATTACCTATGAGATACGATGTTGGCACCGAATTGCTGGCCAACTTTGAGCAAACAAAAGCAGACCATATCTCAGATCACATCCGAGATTGGAGATGTCAGAAGAGTTTGATAAAAGTGTCAGTCCCACCAGGATTCTTGCTTGAGTGGTTCCTTAAGTCTTTGGTACCACAATTATCCAAAGACGTCGCAACCTCGAGGGTCTTTTTAGAGGAAGAAGTGATAATGAGAGCCCAACAGCTAGAATTGATTTACTCTCAGTCTGGTTTACTTTACGAAGTTTTACCAGATGCACCACGGTCGATACTTGACAAGACCAGACAGAGATATGGACCACATGTCAATGGTATTGTAGGTTCAGCACAAACAAAGCCACCGATCATTTGTCGAATCAATTGCAACAATTGTCAATACAGCAGAAATCAGCCAGCCAGACCATTGGTTCGGCTGCTCCCCCTACTCAAACGTCGGATGTACACAGTGTGCAATCGACAAACCCGAAGGCCACCCAGCAGCCTGACGAAAAGAAGAAACGAAGAAAGAAGGGTAAAGGGGATAAGAAACCTACCAATAATGTTGGCGATGGAAACACTGAGAAGAAGAAGTCGAAGTATCCTTGTAATATTTGCAAGGAAGACCATCTGAATCACCAGTTCCCTCGGCTTGCAGAGGCCCAGAATTTATCGGCACATATATAGCATGTCGTGTTAACAAATCCATTTCCACATGGGCAAAATTTAGCTCAAGCCTCTTCAAGAACGGAAGGGGTTGGTCAGGGACCCCCTCTGTCTTCAAGTAATCCTTCATCCGCGAATGTGTACATGATGAAAGGTAGCGTTGACATAATGACTAGGACACGCGACTACGGAATCCCAAACACCTCTAAGAAGGTTAAAGAAGCCAAAAACCCATCTCTTCCTCTCCAGATTGAGAAGATGTTGGGAGAAACAATGACACACATCCCCAAATGTGCATTCAAAAAAACTTCTCACAACCCAAACGCAAGGGCCGCCCAGAACTACTTTGTGGTGGAGGATTTGTCACAAACCCCTTGTGCGATGTCAACTTTGGAAGTCCTCCAGAGATACCCTTCCCAGAGAAAGGCTATGTTAGTTGCCTTAGGATATACTGAGACTTGTAATCTGGGAATGATCATGCTTTATACGACCAACTTAAAACCTCATCTTCCTTACCACGTAGCATTTCAGATAGTAGTGGCTTACACCACGAAAACTTTTACTTAGAACATTTTCCACATAATGGTTGATGAGGGTGCCTCGACATGCATGATGTCTTTAGCGTGTTGGAAGGCCATTGGCCAACCCGTTTTGTCTCTGTCACCTACTCTTCTTACCGCTTTTGATGGTCGCTCGTTCCAACCACATGGAATCATCCCCTCTTTTCCCCTGTAGTTAGGAGGGAAGACCATGTGCATCGAAGTTGAAGTGGTCGATGCATCTCTCGACTAAAATCTCTTGATAGGAAAGAGTTGGACCTGCGCTATGCAAGCAGTGGTTGCGACATTTTTCCGGGTCTTGTTGTTTCCACACGAGGGCCATATCGTGACCATTGATCAATTATCCTTCTCCCGTCCTGACCCTTCATCGGGGGTATCCACGGTCTCAATGATTGATAACCCTCAGCCCAGCATCATCAATGTAGGGGTCGGTTTGTGCCCACCTTTGATGGGTACTTTCGATTACCCACCTCCGATCGGCAATGTCCATTACATGTCGGTTTTCCCCGACCAACCTAGGGTCGAAATATTTCAAATCTCATCATTTCGCACAACTTACTTTAATTATCCGTGGACTCTTCTTTATTCATCAGCCATGATGGAAGGGATAGGGCACCATGGCATGGCCATGCCTTTTTCAGTGGCAGAAGTTGCGTACTCTACAGTCCAGTAATCTTCTACCGACCCCAATCTGACTTCCACACAAGAGTTAGATCCGGTTTTCAAGCCTATATGGGCTCAAGGTTCCCTCACCGATACTGATTCTTTAGAATTAGTCTTGCCCTCAGATGAGGTGATTATTGAGGCAATGACTAGTCTGGACAGACCCTGGGATGATCTCCATCATAGATCTTATTTCCTCCCAAAGTTAAAAAGAATTGAAGCAGGTGAATTCACTCTGACTATGACTGGGGAAAAGGCTTGTCATATCAATCCTTTGTCTACGCACATTGTTTACACTGAAGGAAATATGGAAACCATTGCTCAAACGATATCTATCGATATCTCCAGAACCCATGGAGTCGTGGATAATATCTTCATTGGGGTGGACTGCTCCCCCGAGGAGATTCAAATCTACACATATTTATTTAAATAATTCTACAACGTGTTTGCTTGGTCTTACGAGGAAATGTCAGGCATAGATCCAAGAATTGTCGAACATGAAATCACAACATATCTTGATGCTAAGATGGTCTGGAAAAAGCTTCGTCCAGTCAATCCTCGGAAAGCAACAGTTATTAAGAATGAAGTAGAGAACCTACTCCAAGTTGGTTTCATCTTCCCCGTCCAATTGACTCAATGGGTGTCAAATCCCATTCCAATCAACAAAAAACAGGGTACGATCCACGTATGTACGGACTTCCTTGATTTGAACAAGGCCTATCCAAAAGACAATTTCCCCACACCATTTATTGACCAGATAGTCGATGAATGTGCAGGTTGTGAAGCCTTTTCTTTCATGGATGGTTTTTCAGGATACAATCAGATACAGATCAAGCCCAAAGACCAACACAAAACCACTTTCATCTAATCATGGGGTACATTCGCTTATCGGAAGATGCATTTTGGTCTGAAAAATGTTGGAGCTACATTTCAACAGGCCATGTCTTTTGCTTTCCACGAACTCAAACACATAGTCGAGGCTTATCTCGATAATTTAGAGTCATGATCTCGCAAGAGAGATGATCATCCCACACAACTTCGACTTATCTTTCAATGATGTCGCTACTAACGAATCCGCTTGAATCCAAACAAATGCAGTTTTTGCGTCACATCAGGTCGTCTTCTTGGTTTCATAGTTTCGACAATAGGGATCATGGTCAATCCTCTAAAGGTTGAGGTGATAGTTCAGTTTCCTCCCCCATGCACAATCCCTCAGCTTAAGAGTTTACAGGGAAAAGCAAACTTTTTACGATGTTTCATCGCAAACTATGCCGATATCAAAAAGGGTTTCATGTGTTTATTGAAGAAGGACGTTCCTTTCCATTGGAACGAAGTCGCTGAGCACTCTTTTGAAGCGTTGAAACGCGCCCTCGCGTCTACCCCTCTGCTTCGGCCACCCAACTATCATAAAGATTTCTTATTATACTTGGTCACTGCGGAATCGACCATCGGTATGGCCTTGGTTCAGGAGGACGATATGTTCTTAAAATATGTGATTTATTACCTGAGCTGAGACTTGGTTGGATTGGAACTCAATTATTCCCACATTGAAAAACTTGTGTTGGCAGCAGTTCATTCTATCCAATGGTTCCGTTATTACATATTGTTTCGCAAGACCACCGTCATTGTCGTTGTGAATCTATTTCAATACGTGTTGACACGACGTGTTATCGGTGGAAAGATCAGTAGATGGATAGTTATCCTCTAGGAATTCGACTTGGATTTTGTTTCAGAAAAATCCAAAAATTCGTTGATCTTTGCGGAACTCATTTCGGAACTTTCGGTCAAATTAGGTGATGTTATACCTGAAGAGTCACCTATCAAAGGATACATGTTTCTAATCACGTCTTTGGACCCCTGGTACGAAGATATACTAGTCTATCTCCAGACTTTGAAGTGCCCTACCTCTGCTTCTCATGATGAGTGTTGTCGTATACGTCATCAGGCCAAAAACTATTTCATACTCGAGGACACTATGTATCGTCAAGGTGTAGATTGCATCCTTCGCTGGTCTCTCACCCATGAAGAAGCGAAAATCGTGCTTAATGATTTCCACACTGGAGCATGTGGCATTCATTTGTCTGGGTTGGCAACAGCCCAAAAGATTCTACGAGTCGGTTAATTTTGGATGACATTAATCAAAGATTGTGTTGAATCGATCAAGAAGTGTCACCCGTGTCAGATCTTCTCTCAGAAGATGAGGGCACACCCGCTCCCATGTTTCCCGTCATCACAGCTGGTCCTTTCACCAACTGGAGGATTGCATGCAACCCTCCTTCTGCAAGGGAGAACTGTTATATCATCGTAGCAGTAGACTACTTCACGAAGTGGGTCAAAGTTATGCTAACATTTAAATATGATGGCGAGACCATAGCTCTCTTTTTGTTTAACCAGATAATAGCAAGGTTCGGCATCCCGAGAGAGATTGTCACTGACCATGGAAGTCACTTTCAGAACAAAAATGATGTTCAAGTTAACATCAAAGCTTGGGTTGAGGCAAGAACATTCGTCACCCTACTACCCACAGGCGAATGATCAGGTGGAAGCTGTGAATAAATCCCTTAAGACTATCTTACAGGGAACGATCGATTCAGCCAGGTCAAATTGGCATTTGATGTTGTATTCAGCGTTATGGGCCTACCAAACGTCTGTTAAGAGTGCAAATGGTTTCTCACCTTTTCAACTCATTTACGGGTTGGAAGTATTCTTGCCTATAGAGTGCCAGATCCCCTCTCTAAAGTTAGCAGTACAGTTATTTCCAGACACTTCACCGCTTGAAGAGC
>JASDQU010100611.1:71726-102330 GCA_032191745.1 Picea mariana | reverse complement strand
ACCTTTTCAACTCATTTACGGGTTGGAAGTATTCTTGCCTATAGAGTGCCAGATCCCCTCTCTAAAGTTAGCAGTACAGTTATTTCCAGACACTTCACCGCTTGAAGAGCGTTTATTATATCTTGAGCAGCTCGATGAGCAGTGTCAGGATGCAGCCTTGGCTAACGAGGCTCACAAACAAAAATTCAAGTGTCAGTATGATCGGTTCGTCCGTCCTCGGATTTTCTCTGAAGGCGACCTTGTTCTAGTCTATGACCAAGATAAGGACCCCCCTAGGGGCAGGCAAGTTCAAACCCATGTGGTTCGAACCTTTCATCGTGAAGGAGGTTCTAAATAAGGGCACTTATTGTCTGGTGGACTTTGAGGGAAATGCTTTGGCAGAGCCTAGAAATGGGCTCTACCTCAAGAAGTATTACTCGTAGGTGGGTCGCCTTGGGTGACTTCTTGTAACATATGTATAGTCTTAAACATTTTCTTTTTTCTTGTCTTTTTGGTTTTATGGACATGTCATTTTTTGATGTCATATTTTTCACTATGGCAGATGTCAATTAAATTAGAGGTGTTCGTTGGTTTTGCAGACGGCGCTAGCCGGCACACTCGGAGGCTTGCTTCCACAGCTTGGGTGATTTTCACACCTCAGGACCAATTGCTATCTTCAAGAGGTATATGTTTATATGACGCCACAAACAATGTCGATGAATACAGTGCAATCTTAGAGTTGCTTCGTGACACTTTGTCACATGGTATCTCTCACCTCCAGGTCTACTTAGACGCTCAGTTGGTTGTGTCTCGGTTAAATGGGGTTTACCGCGTCTACGATCCTACACTACACTGATGGTTCCTTAGGGTACGTCTCTTAGAATGAAGTTTTGATTACATTATGTATATCGATGTTTCTAGGAGATCGAATCAAATCATAGATACTCTAGCTAATCATGTATTAGATTGGCATATTGCACACATGTAAGAAAAATCACACACACGCACATGTAAATACATTTGTAAAATAGATGTAATCCATAAGACATAAAAAGATGAAAAATATCCTTATATATATCAAAAAATATCAGAGTACATGGGTGGGCACAAGCGCTTCAAAAATATGTCAAGTCAGATCCATGGGGCCTATGCCCTCAAAAATATACAAAAGGTGCTCTCGGCACGTAAGTAGTCTAGCCTAGCTAAGGGTGGGGTTTGTTGGCCTTGCAGTAGTGAACAACAGCGTTCACCAAACGCAGAAAGAGTTGGACCCAGGTCCGTGGCACCCCAACTACGTGAGGTTGCATCGACGGTGGGAGATCCTCGATCTCCTCCATAGGGACTATACGAGTGAGCGTGGTAAGGTTCCGCTCTACCCGTCTCAATACTCTCTCAGCCTCTCTAGTTGGAGAACCCCTGCTGTTGTTGTTGGTCCGACGGCTCCAGTTGGTCCTGCCTCTGGTCAAGGACGTTGCCTAGTCCTCAAGAAGTTTGATGGATGCACTGGTCCCACATCTGTACATAACAGATACGTAAGTTTCAAATACTCTAGTATACAAAAAAATGATATATATAAAAAGACATAAAAATTAAATAACTTTGAAAAGAAAACTTACCCATCTCTCCTCGCTCCGCTCCGATAGGTACTAGCATGTCAGGATCTCTAGAAAAATTGATCTTGGCATAGGGGTAGTCCTCTATTGCCGGAATCTACCATGACCACCAGTCAAAAAACTTGTCATCAAAGGCCTTGATGGTCCTCCCTCCCCCCTGTCACGGCAATAGTGTCTCCCATCTTCATAGCGCCAGAAGAGAGGCCTCGTGCCCTCATATTGTCTCTCGAGGACTAAGGTTGGGTACCCTCTCGAAGAAAAAGGAGCACAAAATGGTCCCAAACCTGAAGTTTCGATGCTCCTGTATTCGACACTCTGTCAGTTTTCTCTTCATGCAATCCATCATGGTGGTACTCCAGTTAAAAATTTGTGCATTTAAGCATTGTACAGCACAATGCATGTGCGCCCGGGAAGCCTGATGTAAAGTTGTGGATCCAGTGATCCGCCCAATAAGTAGAACTATCACTTTGAGTGATAGGTTGATGACATTATGTATAGGCACCTAAGAACCTAATTTCTTAGTACCAGCCTTGCAATGGAGTCCAATCAACTCCTCAATGTTGTGAGGCCCGGGGGGGAAAGTGATCAAGCTGACTGGATCCCCTCTCCTCGAGAGACCAATCAGGAAGTAAATGTCCTCAGTCATTGGAGTCAACGATTTCCCCACTAGCATGAATGCCTCTGCGTCAGGATGCCTGTAATATATCAATGCATTTAGCAACCGGGGTTGTGCCCTCATAAACGGACATTGGAAGAACTTTAGTGACTCGCATTGTGACAAAACAGTGATAGCAGCAAGGTACTCGGAGACCAAAAAATCAATGTCCTCATGCTCCCTCTCTCTTCAATGCACATACATCCTGCAAAAGCAAATGAATGGAGAGTTAACTCTTTCATTTCCATTTTTTTCCACTTATTTGAGGGTGTACGTGGGTTGTCTTGGGGACAATCGCATGTGCACGCGGGCAGTTTATCTTCTGCCCACATGTACACACGGGTTGTTCTTGGACAGCCCACGTACACGCAGGGCCGACCTCTTTAAAGGTCAATGCCCCCCCAAAAAAACAAAAACAAATACAAAATTGAGGAATGGGAATGCAAGAGGGGATAGTGTGTACTTACTTGGTCCAAACGGAAGTTATTTTCATCCACTGAATCTCCTGGAATCAACTATTTCGGCAAAGGGATGTTTTTTGACTTTTGGTCAATTCTCAATTTATAATGGTGATTATGAGTTGCCAGGTTTCTATTTATAGACTTTTTTGGCCCCTTTTTGTCATTTTTTGGACCCTTTTGCCATTTTTTCTAGCTTGAAAATCGTTTACTATGGTTCTTGAGTTTCTCACGGGATGTTATGATAAGTGTTACTTTGGGTATTGAGAAGTTTTTGAGAGATGGGTCATTTTTAAAGGTCTTTTGGTAAAAAGTCATTTTTCAAATTTGTGCATGTAAGATAGGATGCCACCTCCACTTGTTGCACCTTGTTGTCTTTTTCGCTTTGCCATAGGATCGATCCCACCGAATTGCGACACAGAACCCTCACTCCTACTCTAAAAATTTTGTAATTTAGTGGTAGAGCCTACCTTCACATGGATGCCCTAGGTAGATCCTGGTTGCATTTTGGTGTCCATGCTATCACTAATGACTATAGGCTCAGGAGTCCTTATTAGTTTTTCATGATTACGAGTTTGAGCCTCATTTGCATGATTCATTATCACTCTTGACCTTGCCCTCGGGACTCCCAAAACACAACGGGTCTTCTTTTAGGCCCTTTTCAGACCCTCTAAACATCAAAAGATTGACGAGAGATCTTATGGCCCTTCACGCTCGCTAAACTGAAATTTGAAAGCACGTCTGTCCGGCGGTAGTTTGCCCCTTTTTCGGTCTGTATGGTCAAAAGTACGAACAAAGGTATACTCTAGGAGTTTCGGTTCTCTAGAAGAGTATTCTCAGGTATATATTTAACCCTTTTTCGGGCCTGAGAGACTAAAATTACGAAAAAGGAACCCCCCCCCCACGGAGTCCATAGCTAAGCTCTTTTCAGAATCCTTAAAATTGAAAAGATGGTCGAGTCACCTTGTTTCTTCACACTCATTAAATTGGTCCAGAAGAACATCCCTTACGGAGTCCATAGTTAAGCTCTTTTTAGACTCCTTAAAAATGAAAATATTGTCGAGTGATATTGTCTTTGTCACACTCATTAAAATGATTTTGAATAGACGTCTTCTTGGTGCTAGTTTACCCCTTTTTCGAGCCAACTAGACTACCTTTGAAAAAGGTACCCCGGTGGAGTCTCCTTTTACGTTTTTTTCAGACTCCATAAAAATGAAAAACTGTCGAGCTTACCTTCTCTGGGCTCATTAAAATTACATCAAAGGAAATTATCATTGTGTCTTATTAATCGCATTTGCATTCCTGCGTCTTTGGTCTAATGTCAGCTCCATGTTGCTCTCAACTGAACCATCTAAATCATGCCTTATATTCAATCCTTGTAGCACTTTTCCTCTGCGTCTTGACACCTTGACCCAAGGAGGATTTTTCTCGAGTGTCCTTTTCCTACATATGTCCCCTTGCTATGAGAATCAATGTGTTCCTTGCGCTTGGAACTAGTATGTCTGCGACACTCGATCCTCCTTTGTAACATAGCATTTTTTATTCTTTTTCAAAATTGCCAAGATTATTGAAAAAGACAACAAAAAAAATCCAATATACCCCAAAAGGAGGAAGGGAAAAATAATTTTTTTTTGTTGACAACACAATGAGTCGCCCTTGGACAAAACACATCCTTTCGTTTGTTCGTCAATCTCTAGGATTCAATATGACCTTAGGAAGTTGTTCTCGTTACACAGAGTTTTGTCCTCCTCCATTTGGTTACCCTTCTAAACATTTGGAGAGTTCGTGTTGCCTCCTGCATCATGAACTTGTGTCAATGCCATGCTCCCTGAGTCTCATCTTTTGTCGTGTTTTTTTCCAAGGGAAGTCTTACTAAACTTTAGTCGACCCTTCTGCAGTTTGTCTCTTGTCCTCATGCCCGGCCACCCCGAAAGACCAATCAAGTCCTTTCTCAAAATCAATGAAGTTTTATGCCTGATCATTAATATCCTCTTGTCTGTTCCCGATGAGCCATTGAAGACCTCTGGGTAGTGAATTTGTACACTCATATTACACTACGACCCGAGTTTTGAAGATTTTGAAGTTGTTGCTCGAGCTATGAAGACCTCATCTCTAGCCATCGGGCGTCATTGGCTTTTTGAATATGGATACTATACATGTATATCTTTTGATTTATGAGAAGTAGATCCGATGTGTACTGCTCAAAACTACACTTTATATAGTTATATGGCATGGATATGCAGTGTATTTGATTGGCAGCCATGATTTTATTTCATCCCGAGCATGGGTATGCCCGCCTCGGTGAGACAAATTTTTATTTTTCAGATGGCATCTTCTGAACTCCAGTCCCTGGGATCACTGTGTCGTACAGTGGTGAATATTTGTAATGTATTTCGGCCATCAGATGCTCTTTTGACCTCACACATTAGGGGGCATCTATTATAACCCTAAATTGCACCAGACATGCATATCTGGCATCAGGCCATCTAACTTGTTATCTTTGCCAATCCATCAGTGAACAAGCTCTTCAAAAAACCATTGCTTTGAAGGTGTACGTGCCCTGCACCACTACTGCCTATGTACACATGCTTGTTGACCCACTACAGCCCATGTACACTCACAGAATATCGCAAAAAGTGGAAAATTTCATACGATACTGGTTTCTGGGCCATTACTTAACCGTTTTACTGCTCATATCCAGTCACCCCAACCGTTACAATCCCTTTTGGCCTATAAAAGAAGGGGTTGGGGTCCTATTGCAAGGAGAAGCACGAGAGCAAAGAAACTCTGCCCATTTTCTCAATCCCCCTTTGCCCCAATTGCAAATCCCTTTACCATTTCCCTAAGAGAGAATTGAAGAGGAGAAGAAGGCGTGGAAGCAGTTGGTGCATGGTGAAGAGGAGCCCAAGACCAAGTTCAAGGAGCAGTGTCGATCTCATGTTGTAAGTGACTTTTTGTGAGATTAATATAAAGAAGTACTTTTTTCGTCCCGCCAAATGACATCTTAAACTTATATGATTTGCTTACATTTCTTGTTTATGATGTCTAACCCACTAATCCATATGTAGAATGCATGCTTGTATTTTCTTGTTTGTCTTTTGATGAATGCAGGTCAGCCTTGGGAGGATATTTGCAGTCAGGAAACAACCAAGTGAAAAGGGATCGACATCGGACATGGAGTTCAAGGTAGGCCTACCAGATCCCTCTCTCTTGTCTTTTATGTATGATTGTGGGCTAATGTTGGGATAGTGATTAAAAGTACGAGACCTTAGATGGTTTTATCTGCCTACACTTTAGACCC
This sequence comes from Picea mariana, assembly GCA_032191745.1. Lineage (NCBI taxonomy): Eukaryota > Viridiplantae > Streptophyta > Pinopsida > Pinales > Pinaceae > Picea > Picea mariana. Next base: position 96,324 of record JASDQU010100611.1, on the reverse strand, counting down.
TTGGTGTATTCTGTAGAGGGGTTTTCCCACTCTAGCACTTCCTTGCAGCTTATACAGAGTTTCAAACTGAACTCCTTTCAACAACACCATTGCTCCTCGAACCATCCTGCAGGATTCCTTTTCAAATATTGTTTTGACCCCTGCATCGTCCAATTTTCTTATAGAAATCAAATTTATGTCCAAACTTGGGATGTGTAGAACAACATGTAGTGTTCTAATCCTTCCATATATGATCCTCAACTTGACTTTTCCTCGTCCTATGATTCTGGTTGTCGAATCATCACCTAAGAAAACATTACCTCCATATACCTTTCATATTCACAGAACCACTCCATGTGAGGAGTCATATGAAAGGATGCACCTGAGTCAACCAACCATGCCTCATGATCTGCATGTGTTCTTGAAGAATCCAAGTACACATCCCCTCCTTCTTCCTTGGAGTTATTTTCTTTTGTAGAAGGAGATTCTTCATATCCCTTCTTTTTCTCAACTTTGGATCTACCCTACTTCTTGTGGTGCCCTTCTTTTCCACATCTCGAACATACCTTTACAAACTTTCTGAGAGATTTATATATACCCTTAAACTTAGATCTCCCACTTGAGAACTTAGATCTATTTATTTCCTGGGAGCGTCCTCTTGCAAATAATGTGTATGTGTTATGTCCTTCCATATTCTTCCATCTCATCTCCTCCAACAACAAGGAAGAGACTGCTTCATCAAACTTCAAGGAAGTTGTATTACTACCTATGGCCACAACCAAACTATCCACAAGTCTGGTAAAGAACACAGTAAACCAATACACTTATATTCATCTGAAATTTTAATCTCAACAAATACTAAGTGACTTACCACAATATTGAAAGCGCTCAAATGCTCTGCCACCGAGTCTCCATCTCTCATCCTCATATTATACATCTTCTTTCTGAGGAATAGTTTATTTAGTAGGGACTTAGACTAATACAACTTCCCCAACTTATCCCATAAATCCTTGGTTGCATCTTCCTCTGACACATTCAGTAATACTAAATCTGAGAGACATAGTCGGATTGTTCTCTTCGCCTTCCGATCCAACTTTTTTCAGTCATTTGTTGAAGTTCCTGTAGGTGCAGTACCTAGATCTACCGTGATCCACTGATCTTTGTCCACCAACATATATTCCATCTTGAGCTTTCACAACTCAAAAAATTTCCCATTAAACTTTTCGATCTCCATTTTCGAATTGCTTGTCATTTATTTTCACCTGAAAAATCAATATTTTAGATCTCCCATTGTAACAAGGCTTATCACGGTCCTGAGCCTAACCCTTGACCACAAAGGTGTCCCCCTAAAGCCAACAAAGCTATGATACCAGATGTAGATTTTAACCTTGTACAATATTTACTGCAAATAGATTTTCAGTAAAAGAACAGAAAAGATACAATGGCAAATACAAACATTACATAGAGATGTTTCCCCTGGAAACCCAAACAGGAAAAACCAGCATATTCTATATTCATTCATAGTGATACATTGTTTACAATACAATATACATATAGGATCCAGTGGCATCCAAAACCCTAACCCAATGACCTGGATTAGTCAACAACCCTAATTCCTTCACCGAAAATAGAAAACCATCGGAAAAAAAACATGTGTCGAAAAATTGCCCAACAATGGACATGAAAATCGAGGCAACATGAAAAACGAGGCAAAAAAGCGACATCTTTCCCGAGGCAAAAAAAAAATCTCGGGGGGAATTTCTCCCCCCTACGCAACACAAACACTACTACTCATGCAAAGAATATAACAGATACCCAACACAAAAGGAAGGATTGTGGACGAAGGAGATGCAATAGAGGTAACCCGAAGGGAGGCAAAACGAGATGAATTTCAGAGGTTTTCCCCCATCTCTTCCTCAACTCATTCAAGTTATGTAGAAGAGGAGGAAGGAGCACTAGCAGATAAAAATATAAGAGACAAAGAGAAGGTATTGAAAAGGAGGTATGACGCTAAAAAGAAACAAAAAATAGAAGTCAACAAAGAAAAGGCCATGGCAGAAAATGAAGTGAAAGATAAAGCTGAAGCCGAAGCAAACATTGAAGCTAAGGAAAAAGCTGAAGCTGAAGTGAAAGCTACTGCAGAAAAAGAAAAGGAGCTAGTTGAAGCGGTAAGAGTGGCAGTAGAATTAGCAGAGAAAGAAGCAATGGATAAACTTGTTGAGGAAGAAAGACAGAAGAAGAGTGTAGATGATAGAGAGGGTGACACACACCCGATGGACTTGGATATCCCTAGAATGTCCATCGCGGGCCTGGGAGCAGAAACAATGAGCATTGGTTTATGCCTCAGGCCCTCGGAACCTTTTTGGTCAACTGGAATATTGGATTTGCGAATTTTCACATACGATAGTAAAACCAGTAGAATCATGCCAAAAAGAGTGAAAAGGGTTCTATCAATAGAAGGAGCCCCTTTGTCATTTTTTACTCAAGTCCCTATCACAGAAGATGTCAAGGAAGACCATGTGGCAACATCTAGGGAAGGATTTTCATTTATGGATGCAACCATAGATAATATACAGAGGCTATGCTAACATGATGAAGAGAAAGAGGCGAGGATTAGAGAGCTAGAATAGAGGCTCCAACAAATAAAGATTGATGAAATGAGTCTTCTCGGCTTTAAGGCCAGTGCATAAAAAGTGAGGAATGATCTGGAAGGTTTCATCATTGACATGTATTCCAATCTACATCTCTTCCAAAATGTGGTTGCAACAGTTATTGACCAAAAAAACCGGAAATAAATGTAGCTTACACAATACAACTCTTTCTGTGAAGGTATAACAGACATTGATACTTGTATAGTGGAGAATCTTGATGCACCTCTGGAGCTGTATAGACCCTCAAAATCAGCAAGAAAGACAGACCTCTATGCATTAGATCATTTCCAACGGTTAGGGAAAAGGGAAGATAAAGAAGTAACTAAGACAATGGGGATATGTTCAAGGACTCACAAAGCTACCCAAGAGTTGATAAGGAATGGTCATCTCCCAAGATTAAATGAACTTGGGAAGAATTTGGTCACAAAATAATTGGTGAATGCAGTCCAGGATAGCACAAGTTGAAGGAGACAGATAGTCGAAGTAGCAACCTTTGTCTCTACCGATCTTATTCACCAACATCTACTACAGTCAGTGAAGCTTCACACTACGATACATTCTTACATGACAATATTAGAGAAAGATATGAGCGCCCTTGATGATAGCATTGTCATCATCGAAGAAACACTAGAACAACTATCATACAGGAGAATTGAATCATTATATAACCAGTTAGAGGTTTCGATAGCTTATCTCCAAAGAAAAAGTTCATAGGGAAAGGAAAAACAGTTGTTTTTCTTTCATCCTTTTAGTAACTACTTCAAATTTCGTCCTTTCTGCCACTTGTCATGAGGAAAGAGAAGGTGAACAGTTTTGTAATTGCCTCTTTAAGAAGAAGGTGAAAACACAACTAGGGGTTACTAGTTTTTTTGTATAAAATAGAATAGAGGCTCCTTTGAGAAGGACTTTTGGCTTTTCAAGCTTTGTATACACCCAAGAATTTTTTTGAGAACTTATACACTATTAACAAATATTGAGAAGCTTTGAGGGCCAGCATATTATAGAAGGAATTTTGTGTTGAAACGGATTGGAGCTTTGAACTACTTCAAGTGAAGATAATTGTTGTTTCTATGGACTGTAAGAATGTTTGTTTGTTGTAGACTAATTCTTATACAATCTTTGTCATTCTACAGTTATTGATATTTCTTTGAATATTTCAATTCCTTGAGATTTGCGGGTTATTACAGTATACATTTTTGTGATCTAGACTAATCTGGTTATATACATATGTATGCATTTGTCTCCAATCTTCTCCTTTTGTTACATCTAACTATATAAAAGTTGTGAAAGGTTTTGGTTTCATTATAACTCACAGGTTACTCTAGTGTTCTCCTAGATAGGATAGGTTAGCATAGATTAGTTTCCCTTACATACGTGGTCTTCATCTACATCTCTGCATTGCACCCACCCACTTCATTGGTACATCGGACCGTAACCGATACAAAAAAAAAAAAAAGACAACGATAAATGGTAGTCGAACCAAATTTTGGATGGGACTCCTAATCCAAATGATGTATAGTATAATTGGAACCATATACTAGGAAGTACCCCTTGTTGTTGTCGGAAGAAGTTGAAACCCCCCCATAATCAACAGAAATGGCACTAGAAGGAGGGCCATCTTTTATGGCTTATATACATGAACTAAACAATAACTAGAATCAGTCTTCAATAAGTAATCCCAACTCACAACCTACATTATTTCCTTGAGTTGAGTCTGAACAAGAATTTATTTACGAAGACTCAAAGGCTAATTTCAGAAGTGCTTCTAGTAGTCCTAAAATACATTCTGAGACTTGGTTTCGCATACCTTGGGAAGAACTTCATGAAACCCATAGAATTACACGTGCTTACGCAAAGCTGCTTGGAAAACTACCTACAACCTCTGAACTCCCTAGGAGAAAAGTGACTCGTGTAGAACATCCTAACACAAGTCCTGATTTTTACGTTGACTTTGTAGAGGACCTAATCAAAACCGTGTTACAAGAGGTCCCATAACCTTTGAGCAGATTCGTGTGTTTCCTCATTGAACCTGAACAATAATTTGAGGGTGAACAATCACAAATTACAATAGAACAACTAATGGGAGAAAACATGAACCATAGAGAAGTTATACCTCAATGGAGGGCCCAAGGAGCTCTCAATCTGGCTGGACAACTTCACGAAATGCCAAGAAAGTTTGATAATCTTCTACAGAAATTCAACCTAGACAAAACCGGATCCCTGAAAGATCATGTCAACAATTTATTTTTGGCCATACATCTTCTAGGTGTTCAACATGATGATGTGGTCTATAGGTTATTTCCTTATACTTTTTTTGGAAAAGCCTCTACTTAGTATTTCAGCTTACCTGTTGGATCTATTATAGATTGGGATAGCTTTGCAAGGCTCTTTATGAGGAAGTTTGGGGAAAGAAAAATGATTGCATCTATACACAATGAACTAGGAGCCATCATAATGGACAAGAGGGAAAGAGTGAAAGACTTTAACTAAAGATTTATTAATGTCTTAATTAAGTTTCCTCATGATGTCACTCTTGCTCAGTCATTAGCCATTGAATATTATACAACTGCATTAACCCCCTCCATAGGGATGTTTGTTAAACGATCTAATGAAAATACTTTATCCTTAGACTTTGATGAAGCCGAGACTATGGAAAGAGAGTTATCTACATATGACCAACATCCACATTATCAGAAAACTAAGTCGGTTGGAAAGAAACCACTTCTATTAAATAAGCCACATGATAGGGAGTTAAAGGATATCGATAATGTGGTCAAAATGGTTAATAATTTATACATTGAAGTTGTGGACCTTAAAAAGAATGTTGGTGAAGGATCATCGAAGCCCCGAAATTTATGCCCAATCCTTAAGAAACTAGACAACCTACCACAACCGTATGAACTGCCACACATGGATTTCAACTTAGATAGTTTCAGTAATGATATTTTTTGCTCTTATCATCAAAAAAATCACCCCGAACGAACATAACCTCAGTGGATCAACTCTATGACCCTGGTGATAAATTAGTTGTTGGATCAATAAAGTTTAGATAATGAAAGCCATGTACAAAATTCTTTTGGTTTTTTTTATGAATCCGCCCCAGAAGTAGCTATGTCATTTTGTGATTGGTGTGCAGAATCAAATGATGAACAGATTGAAGAAATCCTTGCCAAAGATACACAAGTTGTTAAATATGTCACTCCAAAAAGTTATAACTTACACATCAAAGGTCCACTATCTGACCCCCCGTCTTCCAAAGAAGGTAACATTCCTCTTAGAAAAATAACACCTCCCCCTATTCTCCCAAAAGAAAGTAACACATTCCTAGAGAAGACTAATAATAAAGTTGGCAAGACTATTGTAGAAAATAAAGATAAACCAAGCACGTCTAGTACCTGAGAATAATGAAACGGTGATTCAAGAAAAATATGGACAAACTAAGAACGATTCAAACTCACACGCCTTGGATTATAATGTAATAGAATACATGAAGAAGATTAAAGCTAATATTTCCATGTTTGATATTTGCTCCCTCCGACAACAATGTGAACTCCTACACGATGCCTTCAAACCCCATGAGACTCAGACAGAAACTATCGCAGTTACTGAAATATTAATCCCTGGAAACGATACATAAGAAATTCACAAACTATAGATGGCGGGAGTTATAAACGCAACAAGCATAGGCACCTTTTTGAAATCTCAGGTACCACTTTCTCTACTTATGAAATTTTTAATTTTATTGTACACAATTGTTTAGTAGATTCTGGTGCCTCTTCCAATACCATGCCTTTTTCTATTTGCCAAAATATAAATGTTGTCCCACAAATAATGAAAACCAGGATCATAGAATTAGAAAGGACACATGTAAAAGTAAAAGGATAACTCATATATGTTTTAATCAGATTGCCATCTGACCCTAGAGTTCATCAAACTATAGACATAGTTGTAGTGGACATACCAGAGAGTTATGGTTTTCTCTTAAGCATAGATTGGTCTGCCAAACTTCAGGGTTATTTCGCTATCGATTGGTCTTATTTGTGGCTTCCTTATAGAGGAAAAGCAAATCAAATAATGTAAACAGTGAAGCACACATGAAACACACGGTGATGGAATTGGAGGATAAAAGCAAGCCCATAAGCTTTGCTCATTCTGTTTTGGGGAATTATTTTTTCAACACTGATTATGGTTGTTACGAAGCTCAGAGCTCTGAAATACCATCAAAATTACAATCAGGCCTATGACCACGAACACATAATGGTGTATGTCCAGTACTAACTAACTTAGGATTTAGTTTGACTAACAAAACTAACATTCCTGACATGTGGACCATCTTCTTTGGCGGCTCTAAAACACGGGATGGAGACGACATAGGATGTGTATTAATTGACCCTAGCCAAGGAAAAACACTCATATCATGATGTTTAGAGTTTGAATGCACCAAAAACACTGTTGAATATGAAGCCTTAGTGCAAGGCCTTAAAAAATCCATTGACCTCAAGGTAGAATACCTTAAAGTGTTTGGTGATTATGAGATCATTGTCCGATAGGTGAGAAATACTATTCATTGCATGTCTTTGCATCTAAAATCCTATCAGCAAGAGGTGTGGAATCTTCTTTATTCATTTGATTCATTTAATATCAATTCTATACCTCGCGATCAAAATATAGATGCAGATATTTTGGCCAATGTAGCATCTAGGTTTGTTCCTCCTGGCGATGGTTTTTCGATTGAAATGATGTTTAGGCCTTCCGTACCTAACAATGTCATGAGTTGGAGAGTATTCAACAATGACTCTCAAATTATTAATTTTCTTAAGAGTTCAGACACATTCCAAGATTCAGTTATTGATGATGAGGTACATCAAAAGGAGTTACAAAGTTATCGAGAAGAAACTAATAAGGTCAAGACAAATTGTGTTCCGAAGAACATTTTGACCCTTGAAAAGTTATTTGATTTACAATCCAAGTTCAGAAGGCCATCTAATCCAAAGACCAATATCTCCACTATGATGCATTTCTTGGTCAATTTGGGAACATCTGAACAGCCTAAGTATGTTAACCTGGGCACCTGTTGTTCAGATTCATAGAAATACACGTTCACACAATTATTCAAGAATTATCAATATGTTTTTGCATGGACGTATGATGACTTGAAGATATATGATACGTAGATTATATAGCATGTGATCCCCATCAAAGAAGGGGTCAACGCGTTCCAACAGAAACTAAGAAAGATTCATGAAAATCTAAAACCTATGATTCAGAAGGAACTCAAGAAGTTATTAGATGCCTAAAACATTTTTAAAGTGAGACATTCGACTTGGGTATCTAATATGGTGCCTGTGAGAAAAAATCCAGGAGAAATAAGAATTTGTATATATTTCTGGAATCTCAATCACGCTTCCAAAAAAGATAAATATTCAGTTCCCCCAATGGAACAAATCCTACAACTCCTCTATGGATATCAGTTATTCTCTCTATTAGACAGATTTTTGGGATACAATCAAGTTCTCATGCCAGAACCAAACCGATTAAAAACCACTATCAGAACTAAATGGGGGACTTATTCTTATAGACGGATGTCCTTCAGTCTTATGACCGTAGGGGATACCTTTCAAAGAGAGATGGACATTACTTTCAAGGGATTGATCAGTTAGAGTGTGGTGGTTTACCTTGATGACATCACGGTTTATTCTAAAAAGAGAGAAGACCACCCAAAACATAAAAAATATATTTTTGAACGGTGTAGAAAGTATGGGATTTCTCTCAATCCCAAGAAAAATATATTCGTTGTTTCAGAAGGTATTTTATTAGGACACGTTATTTGTAAAGACGGGATTTTGTTGGATCCGGAGAGAACCAAATCCATTCTACAAATTGCTCCACTGCACAGCAAGAGGTGCATGAAATAATTTTTTGACAGAATCAATTTCGTAAGAAGATTTGTTCCATATTTTGTTGAAATTGTGAAACCTTTACAAAAAATGATTAAAAAGGACATGCAGTTCAAATGGATTCCATTAGAGAAGGGAGCATTTGAAAACATTAAAACTGTTATAGCCAACGCACCATCTCTTCTGAGTCCTGATTTTTCCAAAGATTTCTTGATATATACATTTGCATCTGATCACTCGCTAGTAGCAGTGCTCACGCAAAAGGATGAAAAATGAGATGAATACCATGTCACGTTTATGAGAATCAATTTGCAAGGTGTTGAACTGAATTATCCTCCAGTGGATAAGAAATCATTCATCGTTCATAAAGCAATCAAGCATTTCAGGCCTTATATCCTAAAAAATCACACTAAAGTCATTGTCTAACACCCAGAAGTAAGGTTCTTGTTCATTTCAAAGGAATTGAGTGAAAGACGAGGGAATTGGATGACATCTCTACAAGAGTATGACCTCGAATTCAAACCAGCCAAAATCGTAAAAGGTCAAGGATTGTGTAAATTAGTGACACAAGGAGTTGACATTAAAGAACAAGAGGAGGATGGTTGGCAAGATGCACCGATAATTTATACTCAGCAGGTTCCATATGTTTCATCCGTTGAAGGATCATGTTACAATGATCTTAAATATTATCTGCAATGTGGCACCACTTCGAACCATCTCAATGCTAAGCATAAAAGAGTGCTACAGCTGAAATATTTACAATATCAATTGTTACATGGTATATTGTTCAGAAAGAATTATGATGGAGTATTACTCAGATGCCTCGAAAAAAAAAATGTTGATAATGTCCTAAAAGATATGCACAATGGACCGGCTGGTGGTCATTTATCAAGAGACACGATGGCCCACAAAGTGATGAGAGAAAGATATTATTGGCCCCCACTCTTCAAGGATGCTCATGCATACTCAAGGAGCTATGAAACATGTCAAAAATATGTGGGGAGGGAACATAAATATGCTCTTCCTCTCCAATCAGTAGCAGTGGAAGAACCTTTCGAGCAGTGGGGCCTAGATATCATTGTTGAGATAAATCCTCATTCATCCAAACAAAACAAGTATATTCTAACCACGACTGGTTATTTCACACGTTGGATTGAAGCAATACCTTAAGTCAAAGTGAATGAGGATTAGTCATAAATTTTCTTGAGAAACACATTCTCACAAGGTTTGGAATTCCTAAATCTTTAATATTTGATAATGTTACTTACTTCTCATATTTGAAATCATCCGAGTATGCATTGGAAAAGGGGATTATTTTAAAATATTCATCCAATTACTATCCCCAGGGAAATGGCTTGGAAGAATCTACAAACAAAAACATCATCTGTATCCTTAAACGAACTGTGGTTGATCACCAGAGAAATTGGCACAATGCATTGCAAAATTCTATCTAGGTGGATCGTGTCACTTCCAAAGCTTCCATCGGAACCTCACCTTACTTTCTTGTGTATGGAAAAGAAGTCATTTTACCCTCGAACATTTATGACGCCAACCTTCCCCACTCCTCGGAGAACGATTGCGATTCACCAGGACCTTCTCTAACTTTGGCCCGAAGAGCTAAAATGCCCTTCAACTTCCCTGTCGGAAGTTCTTCACCCACAGCTTACTCTTTATTGATCTCCCTTCACAATCGGGAAATTGGTCTTCGCGATTTCGCAATTCCTGAAGTCGCGTGTTTCTCACCTTACGATTTCCTGAAGTCCGATGTGAGTCAACGTTGGCTCCCCTCCGCTATCGGAACTTCTCTCCGTTAGGAAATCGCTACCCGCGATGTCAACAATTTGAAACTACAATCCCCGAACCCCGATGTGTGTCAGTCAACGCTGAATTTCTTCCTCCTCTATCGAGACTTCGTTGTATCGCTCCTTGCGACCTATGACACGAAGCGCTCGAAATTCAAAAACCCTGAGACCCGATGCATCGAGATGCCAATAACTCGCGATCTCGCTCCCTCGGAACCTCGCTACTCATGCGGCCAGGTGATTCCTGCCTCAACTCCCGATGCCCGAGACGTTGATGTCCCGCGCCACCTATCACATCACCCCGCTGCAGCCCATACTGTCCATGCGATCATCGGAATGTCGCTTCTCTCCCTCTCACGACTTCCGCGGCTAAACCTTCCGCCCCTTTCTCGCGAACTCTCGATATGCCGATACGTGAGTAGAACTCACGCTCCTCGTGTTCCTGCTCAACTCTTCTGCTCCCCTGAACTTCAAACCTTTTCTCTACACCTGCATGCTGACCTCCTTGCACCTATGCAAGATCCCACGCCTCGGATTCCCACGACTTCTCCTCGGAGAATTCCGACGGTCCTTCAGTTTTGCAAATTGAAAACAACGCTTATTCCACAGAGCCTGTCCAACTGCGCGCAAGTTTCCAGCACTTGCTTGAATGTTTCTGGTCCAATCTCTCTGTGCAGTCCTTCGACGAATTCAAAGGCTTATCTCTCCTGAACTTCACAACTTCAAATCCCTCAGGAAGAACTCTTTTCACGCACCCTTTGCGGCAAATCTTCAATCACGACTAAGTGACGAAGTCTTAGATCCTGCGCACTCCTGCAGCAGAAATCTCTCAACTCTTTGCTCAGAATTGCAACTCTGAGTCTTTGTCTAGCCTACGCATGCCTTGCATGGCTTCGGTGCCAAATCTGCACTCTTGAAGTTATGAGAACAAAAGCTATCTTCTAATTAAACCCTGCAGTCACGCACTCCTTGCGGACAATTCAACTGCACCCCTTGCAGGAATCCTCTGGTTCACTTAGAGAAACAATTGAAACTCATTCATTCTCTCTCTCAGATTCCAAATCAACCATGAAATCACATACACAGCATATAAAAGCAAATGCATGAYAGGAAGCAAATACTCATGAGCATAATCATCAACACACACAGAAATAACACATAACCATGGAATTGAATCAAAGCTTTATCCTATTAATTCAATCTYTGTAYATGGGTGTTCTTCATACACTTTCTYTGTTGCTCTTCTGCTCTCMTGTTCRATAATAATACAATGTACAAAGGAGGGTGTCTATATCCGTTTTCCCTCTTGAAACCTAAAACTGTCTAATCTACAATTAAATTCCTATCTACCAGCATTAACTGAATTAAATGCCTTCCTATCTACTAAGGACGAGAGCTTGAAGGCTCAAGGTCCCCTTTTACAATACAAGTGCACTTCTTTATGAATGCCTTCACTAAAGAGCGGTGCAACAATTCCCAAATCATTCCAAAATATGTGTTGGCGTTGTCCAGTTGTTTCCTCTAAATGTGCTGGCTCGCTTGATGAGTGAGCGATGCTCCTGCATCATACTCCTCGGCTTGAAAATCTTCATGGGCTCCTGTCCATGAGCTCCTGCACGGTCTGTCCCTGCTTCTGTATGATTGCTTCAGTCTCCCAGCTAGCATCCTCCACTGGGTGATTCTTCCATTTCACCAGATACTCGAAGTACTGCTTCCGCCTGGTCTTCTTTCCTACTCGCTTATCCAGTATGCACTCCATCTGTGGCTTTTCTGCTACTAGTAATTGCTTCTGCCACTGGATCACTGGTTCTTCAGTTCCAATTTCTGCTTCTCCAGCCTTATATGGGTATAAATCCGAAACATTGAATATCGGGGATATCCCGATGCCATCTGGCAACTCAAGCTCGTAAGCGTTCTCCCCGAATTTCTTCAGGACTTTGCATGGCCCAATTTTCTTCATTTTGAGCTTGTTGTATGTTCCCCTTGGGAACCTCTCCTTCCTTAAGTGTGCCAGAACCATATCACCAACTTCAAATTGAAGTTGTCTCTTCCGTTGATCGGCTCTGTGCTTGTACTCCTGATTTGATTTCATCAGTCGCTGCTTCACCTGACTGTGAAGTTCCTGCATCGCCTCAGCGAATTCTTCTGCGCTTGCGCTGCTAGTCGCACCCTGTTCTGACTCCCTGAGTTCAGAAACTCCCCTCAGTTGTGTTCCATACACAATCTGGAATGGGCTTTTTTCTATACTTTGATTCACCGAATCGTTGTACGCAAATTATGCATGTGGTAATATCTGGTCCCAACTGTTGTGGTGCTCTGTCACCAAGCTTCTCAGCAAGTCTCCGAGACTTCTGTTGACCACCTCTGTCTGCCCATCCGTCTGCGAATGGTAAGATGAACTAAAAGCCAAATTAGTTCCTAGCTTCTTCCATAGCGTCCTCCAAAAATGACCTATGAATTTGGTATCCCTGTCCGAGACCATGCTTCTCAGCAATCCATGCAGTCTGACGATTTCTTTGAAAAACAAATTTGTGATGTGGGTCGCATCGCTGGTCTTTTGACACAGAATAAAATGTGCCATCTTCAAAAATTTGTCCACCACCACAAATATGGAATCAACCCCTCTCTGCGTCCTTGGCAAACCTAATACAAAATCCATGCTGATCGCCTCCCATGGCCTCTCCGGTAGGGGCAATGGCTGATAAAAACCTGCGTTCTGCTTTCGGCCCTTCGAATGTTGACAAATTTGACACCTGTTAACAAACCTCTTGACATTTGCTCGCATGCCCGGCCAAAATTACGATTCGCTCAGCTTTGCGAATGTTTTGTCGTGACCAAAGTGACCTGCTAATCCGCCACTATGTTTTTCCTTCACTAAATTCTCCCTCATGGAGCAATTCGGAATACACAGTCGATTGCCTCTGAACAGCAATCCCTCCTGGATCATGTAGTCTATCCATGGGCTCCGATCTCTGAGAACTGGATTCTCAGCTGCTTCGTACGCTTCTGCAAAATCTGCATCTCCTGCATACATGTCCTTCAGGTTTTCAAAACCCAAGGTTTTGACTCGGAATTCCTGCAACAGTAAACATTTCCTGCTCAAAGCATCAGCCACTTTGTTAGCAGTCCCTGAAATGTGTTTGATCACAAATTTGAAATTCTACATGTACTCTACCCATTTTGCATGCTTCTGGTTCAGCTTCTCCTGTTGACTTACAAACTGCAATGCATGATTATCGCTGTACAATACAAATTCCTTGGGTATCAAGTAATGCCTCCACTTCTTCAATGCCTGTATGATGGCATAAAACTCTTTATCATATGTGGAGTATTTCAGCTTTGCTTCATCCAGCTTCTCGCTGAAATATTCCACTGGCCTGTCATCTTGACTCAGGACTCCTCCTACGGCATATCCGCTTGCATCACATTTCACCTGAAATGTCTTCTGAAAGTCTGGCAACACCAACACTGGTTGCTCTGTGATCTTTCGCTTCAACAAATTGAAGCTCTTCTCAGCCTCGGTTGTCCAATTAAAAACTTTATGCTACTTCTTCACTGTGTCCATCATTGCTGCGCTAATCCCACTGAAATTCCTAATGAATTTTCTGTAGAAACTAGCTAATCCATGGAAGCTCCTCACCTCGAAAATATTTCTCGGTGATGGCCAATTCTTGATCACTTCTACCTTTTCTGAATCCATCTTCACTAAAAAAATCCAAGTAAATGAGCTCTGTCTTCATGAAGGAACACTTCTTCATGTTGACCAACAGCTTCTCCTGCTGCAGTCTTCTCATCACAATGGCCAAATGCTTCAAATGTTCAACCTTCGTCTTACTGAAAATCAGTATGTCGTCCAGATATACAACGACAAACTTTTCAATGAATTCCCTCAGGACTTCATTCATCAGTCTCATGAATGTGCTCGACGTGTTTGTCAAGCCAAACGGCATGACCATCCATTCGTACAAACCTTCGTTTGTCTTGAACGCTATTTTTCATTCATCACCCTCTCTCATGCGAATCTGGTGATATCCGCTCTTCAAATCAATCTTTGAAAAATAATTTGCCCCACTCAGGCAATCCATCAGATCATCCATTCTTGGCAGTGGAAATCTGTACCTGATGGTGATTTTGTTTATCGCTCTGGAGTCTGTACACATCCTCCAGCCTCCATCCTTCTTTGGAATCAGTACTGTTGGAACAACACATGGACTAAGGCTCTCCCTGACCAGTCCTTTATCCAACAAATCGTGTACCTGCCTTTTGACATCCTCATTTTCCTGTGGCGTCAACCTGTATGCGGCTTTATTCGGTAAAATAGCCTCTGGTATGAGGTCTATGTGGTGACTCACACTCCTCATCGGTGGCAACGAATGAGGTAATTCGTCCACAATGATGTCAGCGAACTCTCCCAACAGTTCCTGAATCTCATCTGGTAAGTCATCCACTCTCGTGCTAGTCAGAATAATCCTCGGTTTCCTGACCACAAAGAATTGTGGATCTTCTTTCTTCTCCATCTCATTGAGAAGTTCCTTCCCACTCATGAGAAGTATGGTATTTCTTACTTCCGGATTTACTTCTTTGTCCTTTATCGGAAGCAATCTGTGCATCCTCCCATACTTCTCTAAGGTATATGTGTTCATCCTCCCATCATGAACCACATTTTTGTCATATTGCCATGGTCTACCCAGCAATACATAACATACATCCATGGGAATAACGTCACACAGAATTTTATTTTTATATCCACCTATCTTGAATTCAACCAAGCATTGTTTAGTTACACTCACCTGATGTCCCTTCTGCAGCCATGAAACTTTATATGGACTCGGGTGATCAGTTGTCTCCAGCTCCAGCTTTTCCACCATCTCGGTCGAAATGAGATTATCGATGCTTCCGCTGTCCACAATGACCTTGCATTTCCAACCCTTGGTCTTGCATGTGGTCCTGAACAGTCGGCTCCTCTGAGCTGTATTCGCCACCTCCTTCTCAGGTGTTAAAAGAACTTTATGCATCCCAAGCGATCTTCCGTTGTCTGCATATTCATTCTCGACATCACACCTCTGCGCCTCAGTGATGTGAGCTTCTCCTCCGGCTTGCTTTTTCTCTGGACACTCGAATGACTTGTGCCCATTCTTTCCACATGTAAAACATGTGATTACTCCACCTCTTCCCTTACCTCGACCTCTAGTACAAGGAAGGGTGTTTGCATCAGCATAATCTCCTCGCTGATCATTTTGTTGTCTTCTCTGTTCAACCTGTGGCTGTCCTCGCTGTGAGGTTCCACCTCTTTCAATCTTACCCTCAGGTTTCTGCCATTCCTCCTTGGGCTTCTGGTATTTGTCCTGGGCAACTGTCTTGCCTTTGGGATGATTTATGCCCCGCCCTCGCTGACCTTGCTTGCGGCTCAGTTTCTCCTCGGCTTTCAGAGCCATCTGGTAAGCATCCTCAACTGTCCTGATGGTCACCATGCTTAATTCGTCCTGAATGTCATATCTCAGACCATTCATATATCTTGCCACCTTCTCATCATCGCTCTCCCGATGACCTGCTCTGATACCACTCTGACGCCAACCTTCCCCACTCCTCGGAGAACGATCGCGATTCACCATAACCTTCTCTAACTTTGGCCCGAAGAGCTAAAATGCCTTTCAACTTCCCTGTCGAAAGTTCTTCACCCACAGCTTACTCTTTACTGATCTCCCTTCACAATCGGGAAATCGGTCTTCGCAATTTCGCGATTCCTGAAGTCACGTGTTTCTCACCTTACGATTTCCCAAATTCTGATGTGAGTCAACATTGGCTCCCCTCCGCTATCGGAACTTCTCTCCATCGGGAAATCGCTACCCGCGATGTCAACAATTTGAAACTACAATCCCCGAACCCCGATGTGTGTCAATCGATGCTGACTTTCTTCCTCTGCTATCGGGACTTCGTTGTATCGCTCCTTGTGACCTATGACACGAAGCGCTTGGAATTCAAAAACCCCGAGACCTGATTCGCCGAGATGCCAATAACTCGCGATCTCGCTCCCTCGGAACCTCGCTACTCGTGCGGCCAGGTGATTCCTGCCTTGACTCCGGATGCCCGAGACGCTAATGTCCTGCGCCACCTATCACATCACCTCGCTGCGGCCCATACTGTCCACACAATCATCGGAATGTCGCTTCTCGCCCTCTCACGACTTCCGCGGCTAAACCTTTCGCCCCTTTCTCGCGAACTCCCGATATGCCGATACGTGAGTAGAACTCACGCTCCTCGTGTTTCTGCTCGATGCTTCTGCTCCCCTGAACTTTGAACCTTTTCTCTACACCTGCATGCTGACCTCCTTGCACCTCTGCAAGATCCCACGCCTCGGATTCCTGCGACTTCTCCTCGGAGAATTTCGACAGTCCTTCAGTTTTGCAAATTGAAAACAACGCTTATTCCACGGAGCCTGTCCAACTGCGTGCAAGTTTCCAGCACTTGCTCGAATGTTTCTGGTCCAATCTCTCTATGCAGTCCTTCGACGAATTCAAAGGCTTATCTCTCCTGAACTTCGCAACTTCAAATCCCTCAGGAAAAACTCTTTGCACGCACCCTTTGCGGAAAATCTTCAATCACGACTAAGTGACGAAGTCTTAGATCCTGCGCACTCTTGCAGCAGAAATCTCTCAACTCTTTTCTCAGAATCGCAACTCTGAGTCTTTGTCTAGCCTACGCACGCCTTGCACGGCTTCGGTGCCAAATCTGCACTCTTGAAGATATGAGAACAAAAGCTATCTTCTAATTAAACCCTGCAGTCACGCACTCCTTGCGGACAATTCAACTGCACCCCTTGCAGGAATCCTCTGGTTCACTTAGAGAAACAATTGAAACTCATTCATTCTCTCTCTCAGATTCCAAATCAACCATGAAATCACATACACAGCATATAAAAGCAAATGCATGATAGGAAGCAAATACTCATGAGCATAATCATCAACACACACAGAAATAACACATAACCATGGAATTGAATCAAAGCTTTATCCTATTAATTCAATCTTTGTACATGGGTGTTCTTCATACACTTTCTCTGTTGCTCTTCTGCTCTCATGTTCAATAATAATACAATGTACAAAGGAGGGTGTCTATATCCGTTTTCCCTCTTGAAACCTAAAACTGTCTAATCTACAATTAAATTCCTATCTACCAGCATTAACTGAATTAAATGCCTTCCTATCTACTAAGGACGAGAGCTTGAAGGCTCAAGGTCCCCTTTTACAATACAAGTGTGCTTCTTTATGAATGCCTTCACTAAAGAGCGGCGCAACAATTCCCAAAGCATTCCAAAATATGTGTTGGCGTTGTCCAGTTGTTTCCTCTAAATGTGTTGGCTTGCTTGATGAGTGAGCGATGCTCCTGCATCAATTTACCTACCTTCCCTCCAACTTACACAACAGTCTCGAGGCGGAGAATTCCCTGTCATCCAAAGTCATATTGATACCTTGCTAAACCTTGAGGAAATACGTGACAAAACCAAAACCAAGTTGGAAGCTCACCAGCAAACAGTAAAACATTGGTTTGATAAGAATTATGCAGGTGAGAAAGAGTTCCAATTTGGGGACTTTGTCCTAAAATTGGACAAGGCTCATGAATATAAGGGGAAACATTCAAAATTTCAACAACTTTGGCTTGGTCCCTACCTTATTAAGTAAAAAAATTGGCCTAGGCACTTTTTGATTACAAAATCTTTAGGGAGAAGTCGACTCTCTCCCTGTAAATGGCCAAGTCCTGAAACATTTTATCAGTTAGCCATTGAGGCTATTGATCACTTGTACATAAATAAATCTCGATTCTATTTTTCGTTTGATTTTTCTTCTTTAGTTAGGTTGGTTTTCTTGATCTGTTTGATTACTAGCATTTTTCCCTGTCCTTCTTGATAACTGCCCTTTGCGATTTTGAAGTTCTCGCAACTTAAAGCAAGTCACATGTTTAAATGTAGCACATCTAGTGCAGAGAGCCTAAATGTCTATGTGATGTGATGTCAAATATACTTATCCCTCATACATGCAAGCCCTTTACACACTATCACAAGTCAAGATCTGGTGGAGGAACATAGCTTATCAATACGAAGAGACACTAGGAAAAAAGAGAGCCAAGAGGCTACATTGAAAAACAGATCTCTATGTTAATACGAGATAAATGAAATGTTCTAGATGAAATATTTGTAGTAGGTTAGGAATCACGACTCATGAAGTTTGCTCATCTAAAATCAAGTTAGCAGATCTCACCATCATAGGTGTCATCCCTAGTGCCTTTAAAGGTTAACTAGAATCCCCCCATCCACCTATATCTCTAAGAAAAAGAGAATTGAATATTATAAAAGGTAAAGTCTTGAGGAAAGGCTTTCCAGATCACATGGGACATGCAAGTATCTTCGTCAGGGCTATGGACACTCCCTGGCAGCGAAGCAAGGATTGTGGCACCAGGGTAACTCCGTCGAGGCTATGGACGCTCACTGACAGCGGAGCAACACCATAGAAATGCATTATGACTTGTATTCTCAACATTATTGATGTTCCATTTCTATTTTACTACCTACATCTTCCTTTTATCCATTTACCATGAAATTTAGATATAAATTTGAAAGCAAACTGTTAAATCAGAACAAGTCTCGCCCCTCTTTGAATCACCTCAATCTTTTCAATATCATTTTTTTCTCTCTCTCCCTTATGATTTTGTGTGATGGAGCACTCTTCCTAAAAAATTATGTGGACATCATCTTGCAGAGATCCCAGGCTTCTCCCAGTGTGTCGCCATTTGTTGTGACAGGCACTACAACCCTCCATTTTTCTTGTGATCTTGTTACTTCCCTAAAAATGGAGCCCCCTTATTTTTTAGCCTAAGAGAAAGCCTCATAAGTCCCTCCTTCATCTCAAGATTCTTATGGTAATTCATGTTTCACTTGGAAAAAGAAAAGTACTTAGTGTTTCAATTCAAATTTTAAATCGACAAACTTACTTCAAATTTCGAGTCCCTCTTCCGATGTGTATTAAGGAAGTTGTTTTCTTATGCTTTGATTTCTCCTTTATAGAGTGATTCCCAAGCATTTCACCCCAAAATCTCATTGAGCATTGTCTACTATTAACCTGACATTTGTGAGGGGCAGCTTTCCATGTCTTGATAATTTCAGTAATTCTTATAATTGTCCGATCATTTAGTTGTATTTCCAAATAAAATGCTCTAAATTTATCTTGTATGAAGGTTTAGACATGTCACCATGAAAGAAGACGACGGTGAAAGCAAAAGGGACTGAGCCATCTAGCAGCTCCCAACAAACAGTAGAGACAAAAATTGTCGATATTGTATATGATGATACATCGAGACTCCTAGAGAAGGATGGAGAAACCTTAAAGTGGGGAGAAGTATATTATATGTTCAAGAAATCAAACTTCTTTGTGGAGTCGGAAGAACCAGATGAACTCCAGGTGTTTAGGAACATCATAAAGTCAATAATTTTCACAGTGGCAGCACATCCAGTAGTCTTTCCTTGTGCAGATTCCATGCATTGGATTCTGAAAAATGTGGACATAAATAGTTGATATGTATTTAATGCAAGGAAATAACCTATAGCTTTATTTGGGCCTGATGATTTAGATAAGTGTTACCATATTGAAGATGGGAACAAAAGACTGGATGGTCAACTCCTCAATGAGTTGGAGCTTGCACCGAAATATTTATTCCCCGCATGGTACAAAGCAGATAAGCAGTTCAAGTATCGGCCCAAGAGTCTGTATCCCACGACCAATTTAAGGAGACCCTACCAGTATATGGTGGCCATGTTGTGCAGGCTATACGAAGAACCAGATGCAACTCATTTTCCCCTATCGTACATGTCCCTAATTTATTTCTATTAATATGTGGGGGTCTCATTCAAATGGGCAAACATATTATCTGAAAATCTCAAAGCTTCCATTTTTGCGGTTACACAAGCACAACCATGAAACTTTCCTAGTTTCCATATGTTCTCATATCTTCTATACATAATGTGTACTGCTCACATGTATCCAAATATGGGATGGAGTTGGTTGCCCACCGACGTCACTATCCACATCTACTGCAAAGTGCTTTGGTAGCATAAATATTGAACAGATTATCAAAGAATATACAAGCACTTCCTTGCCCCATTGTATGAATTTATATTTTGCACCTCCCCACCTTGCATGAGAGACAAATCCACAACAGTCATAAGAAGGATTGGGGACTAGTATTTGATGGATCACGGTACCTATATAAGGATATATGGTGTGATGAAACCACCCCACTTACTCCCTCGGTTCGTCCCTAACAAGATTTTGCTTTAGAAAGTGGCATATCAAAATATCATACATGGGGTCAAAGGAATGTTATGCAAATCAAAGAAAGAAATTTGGCTTCCACTAACTCTTTACCTTGGCAATTATTTCTTCAAGAACACCAAGCAAGCTCAAACGAAAATGGACATCTTACTTTCCTACCACTTTGGGAGAGGGAAGATTTAGGAGGCATTACCCAAAGAATATCATCAAAGAGCACTTAAATAACATGAGGCTCCCATATGAATACACCATTGAATTATGGGAAGAAGAGGAGGTGCATCAAAACACTAGGACTTATGACGAAGTCATATTCAATAGGCAGGGCCAGCCAAAAGGAAGGATCACAGACGAAGAAGTTGCAATCACAGACGAAGAAGTTGCAAGAGAGGTAGCCCGAAAGGAGACAGAATGAGATGAAGTTGAGAGGTCTTCCCCCATCTTTGTCTCAACTCATTCAGATTTTGTGAAAGAAGAGGAAGGAGCACCAGCAGATAAAAAGAGAAGAGACAAAGAGAAGGTATTGAAAAGGAGGAATGACGCTAAAAATAAACAAAAAATAGAAGTTGACAAAGTAAAGGCCAGGGCAGAAAATGAAGCGAAAGATAAAGCTGAAGTTGAAGAAAAAGCTAAATCTAAGGCAAAATTTGAAGTTGAAGTGAAAGTTGCTACGGAAAAAGAAAAGGAGCTAGCTGAAGCAGCAAGAGTGGCAACAGAATTAGTAGAGAAAAGGGAAGTGGATAAATTTATTAAGGAAGAAAGACAGAAGAAGAGTGCAGATGATAGAGAGGGTGACACACACACGATGGACTTGGATATCCCTGGAATGTCCACCGCAGGTTTGGGAGAAGAAAAAATGGGCAGTGGTTTAGGCCTTAGGCCCTGGGAACCTTTTCGATCAGCCAAAATATTGGATCTGCGAAGTTTCACATATGATAGTAAAACCAGTAGAATCATGCAAGAAAGAGTGAAAAAGGTTCCAGCAACAGAAGGAGCCCCTTTGTGAGTGGTTACTCGAGTCCCTATCACAGGAGATGTCAGGGAAGACCCTATGGCAACAACTAGGGCATTATTTTCATTTATAAATGCAACCATAGACAATATACAGAGGCTATGCTAGCATAACGAAGAGAAAGAGGCAAGGATCAGAGAGCTAGAAGAGAGGCTCCAACAAGTACATATTAATGAAAGGAGTCTTCTCAACTTTAAGGCGAGTGCGTAAAAGGTGAGGAATGATTTGGAAGGTGCCATCATTGACATGTATGCCAATCTGCATCTCTTCCAAAATGTGGTTGCAAAAATTATTGACCAAAACATTCGGATACAAATGCAGTTGACATAATACAACACTATCCATGAATGTATAGAAGTCATTGAAACTTGGATAGCGGAGAATCCCGATGCACCTCCAGAGCTATATAGACACTAAAAATCAGCAAGAAAGACAAACATGTATGCATTATATCATTTCTAGTAGGTAGGGAAAAGGGAAGATAAAGAAGTAACCAAGGCAATGGGGATATGTTCAAGGACTCAAAAAGCTTCCTAAGAGATTATAAGGAATGGTCATCTCCCAAGATTAGATGAACTTGGGAAGAATTGGTGAATGCAGCCCAAGACAACACGAGTCGAAGGAGACATATAGTCTAAGCAGCAACATTTGTCTCTATCAATCTTATTGACCAGCATATACTACAGTCGGTGAAGCTTCACACTATGATACAGGCTTACATGACAAGACTGGAGAAATATATGAGCGCCCTTGATTATAGCATCGCCATGATCGAAGAAACATCGGAACAACTGTGATACAAGAGAATCGAGTCACTATATAACCAGTTGGAGGTTTGGACAACTTATCTCTTAAGCAAAGGTTCATAGGGAAAGGACAAACGACTTTTTTTCGTTCATCCTTTTCCTAACTACTTCAAATTTCGTCATTTCTGCCACTTGTCATGAGGAAAGAGAAGGTGAACAGTTTTGTAACTACCTCTTCAAGAAGAAGGTGAAAAGACAACTAGGAGTTACTAGTTTTTTGTATAAAATAGAATAGAGGCTCCTTTGAGAAGGAATTTTGGATTTTCAAGCTTTGCATAGACCTAAGAACATTTTCAAGAACTTATAAATTGTTAATGAATATTGAGAAGCCCTTCGAGCCAACATATTATAGAAGGAATTCTATGTAGAAATAGATTGGAGCTTTGAAGTACTTCAAGTGAAGATAATTGTTATTTCTATGGACTGTAAGAATGTTTGTTTGTTGTAGACTAATTCTTATACAATCTTTATCATTCTGCAGTTATTGATATTTCTTTGAATATTTCAATGCCTTGAGATTTGTGGGTTATTACAGTATACATTGTTGTGATCTAGACTAATCTGGTTATATACATATATATGCATTTGTCTCCAATACTCTCCTTTTGTTACAGCTAATTGTATAAAAGTTGTGTAAGGTTTTGGTTGCATTATAACTCACTGGTTACTCTAGTGTGCTCCTAGCTAAGATAGGTTAGCATAGATTATTAATAGGTTAGTTGTATTTACATACGTGGTCTTCATCTACATCTTTGCATTACACCCACCCACTTCATCGGTACACCATAACATAACCGGTACAAATAAATAAATAAATAAAATATAGCAATAAATGGTAGTCGGGCCAAATTTCGGATGGGACTCCTAATCCAAATGGTGTATATTCTAATTAGAACCATATAACGGGGAGTACCCCTTGTTGTTGTCGGCCGAAGTTGAACCCATCAACAAAAGCCTTGAAGGAGGTGGCTATAGAGTTATTTAAAGCCTTTGATAGTGTTATTTAAATCTTTGACGGAGTTATTTAAAGCATTTGATAGTGTTATTTAAATCTTTGACATAATTATTTAAAACCTTGGTGACGACACTCAATCAGATAGGCGGTGATCTGAAGCCTTGAAGGCGATGACTATAGTGTTATTTAAATCTTTGACAATGTTATTTAAAGTCTTATTGATTTGTTTTAATGAACAAATCAGTTTTTGAGAACTCCGTCATCGATTCAGCAATAACGCTTCGAATGTTATAGCTAATAGGATTCTAAAGAAAAAATAAATTATTAAATATTTAATAAATAAATTTGCCAACCATACTAAAAATTTAGGATATAAGAAAATGTATGAAAAGTCAAACATCAACTAATATGAAGTCAATGATGGATCGATTGCTATAATCTCTCCATGCCTTCGATAGGGACTAATAGAAATAAATAAAGTGCCACACATTTTAAATCATCATCATTCATTAATATATCACGTATTGTTTTTATATACTGTGTACTTTTGTGACTTGTTTCCTTTTCAAGTATGATATGTCAACACTTTATGAAAGAACATCATCTTTTCTTAACCTTGCATAAATAAAGTGCCACACATTATAAATCACCGTCATTCATTAATATATATAAAAGTTATCTATTTATACGATAGTCTATATGTGATTTCTTTCCTTTCAAGTGGTATTAGAGCCATGTTCAAGCTAGAGGAAATTGTTGTGAACAAAGAATAATTGCATACAATCTTTTCTAAGACATTTCACAATCAAGGAAAAACTATAATTTCAAGGAAGACATGGAAAATGAGATGTATTAAGAGTAGCACCACTACCAAGCATGTCATCTACACACCACACAAACAACACCAACTATCACATAGCAATCATAAAGGCTGACATGCGGCCATTGTGATTACCACACACGATGCTCACAACCAACTAAAAGCCACCACATAGGTAACACTAGTTGGATCAATCAGACCTTACATATGCATCACAAGAACCCATATAAGTTTTTAAAAGAAATAAAGACTTTTTTGGGAGCATTAATATGAAATCCCTATGCATGATTTGCCCAAGTTGAGGTGTTTGAACAAATAATTAAACATGGATCATTATGAATGTACTTACCAATGCTA
>JASDQU010100611.1:0-38467 GCA_032191745.1 Picea mariana | reverse complement strand
GAGTTAGTAAATAAATGTGTTCATTTTCTTATAATCTGTTAATTTTTCATGAAAAATAGATTAAACATTTGTTGGTGGTTTTCAATTTCACTAATTATTTTTCTAATGTCCATGTTTTTCACATACTCAACTTATGCATTCAAGATCTTTCTAATGTCCGTGTTTTTCGCATACTCAACTTGTGGATTCAAAATCTATTCAGGAATGACTATTGAGATGGAAAATAATGTTGATTCTCCTTCTTTTCTTGAGCGACTACATGCCACCTATTTTTTTGTTCCCTTCTTATAAATGAACTTGAATCTTAATAACCCATTTATGTTGTCTTAATAACAACATTTTATGAGTAAACAAGTATTTTAAACTGTTGAGATCAATTTTGACATAGAATTTAGCACCATGTAAATATTGTTTTCATTTTGTTAATGCATGTATAATCACCAACATTTCCTTATCATATGTTCACTTAAATTGCTCTCTTGGATTCAACTTGTATCTTTCAAAGGATATGGGATGGTTATAGTGCATTAACACCACCCCAATTTCATTACCCAATGCATCGCCATTAAGGAAAATGATTTGAAGAAGTTTGGAGATACCAAGACAGGTGGAAGTCATCACCTCCTTTGGTGTTTGGAAACAATATTTTGTGTCTACATTCCATAGGAGTCCTTCTTCAACAATTCTATTACTAATGATGCAATCTTAGCATAATTATTGACAAATCATCTATAATAGCTTATAATGCCCATGAATCCTTGTAATAATGTAATAACCCTAAATTTTGCAAACTTAACCTTTACTCCCTTTTTCTGGATAATGTGATTCAAAAGTTCCATTTCTTTTTGTCCAAAATTGTATATGGATTACAATGCCCATGAATCCTTGTAATAATGTAATAACCCTAAATTTTGCAAACTTAACCTTTACTCCCTTTTTCTGGATAATGTGATTCAAAAGTTCCATTTCTTTTTGTCCAAAATTGTATATGGATTTTTTTAGCATTAAACATAATCTCTCATGATAATTTCAATATCGTTTATACATCGTCATGATGAGAGCCCCGATTCTTGTCATAAATCAATATGTCATTTAAAGATACTAAAACAAAATTTTGAATACAAGGATGAAATAAATCATTTCATTATTGCTTGAAAGGTGGTTAAGGTATTTGATAACCCAAAAGGCATTACTTGAAATTCACAGAATCTTTAAGAGCGCGGAAGGTAGTCCTAGAGATATATTTTCTATGATGTGAGAATATCTTGATTTCAGGTCAAACTTGGTAAAAACAATTGCACCATGTAATTCATCTAATATCTCATTAACCAAATCAATTGGAATTTTATCTTTATTATTTATTTTATTTATTGGACAATAATCAATGTAAAGTCTTAGGAGACGCTCATTTTCGTTACAAGAATCACTAAAGGTAGCAACAAACTCTTGTTTCAAGTTGTTACTCCACAATCTAGTAGCTATTAAACCAAACACTCAATTTATTATTTATCTCAATAAGAATGCTGATATGCTTTGAAGTAAATAAGTCCCACTCTCGATTCTAGTTTAATCACATGATCTCTATAACATTTTGGGGAGAGAATTTGATGTCTATCTTGAAATACCACTTTATGTTTGTTAAGTATTCATTTTAAAATCTTTGGATCATCTTCCTTGTCCGATTCTTTTTCCATTGCATAGCAATGCATGAAATAAGCAGGAGCTCCCTTTCAAATCAATTTTTCATTCTTGTGGGACAAGAATACCTTTGTTGGAAGGAATATTGATTCCATAGAAGTTATAACATTGTCCATTTTCATGGAACTTAAGGAATTGTTTATTAAGCTTTAAGCCCATGGTCCCAATAGATGTGGCCAACCATTGAGCTCCCTAAACAACATCAACACCATCGACAAACATGGCATTATACATTTACTATCATAATTGGAAATAATGTATAGTTAAGTCAACCTACTCACATTTACAATTAAGTGAAGCAGTTCTATCTCTTGGGATTGACCTTGAAAAATGTAGGTACATTGAACAAATATTTTTAGCTTTCTTGCAATACATGTATCAATGAAGTTATGAGTTTTATAAGTCTTCCAATATCCATCATTATAATTTCCTTAGTTTTCTTCATCTAACCATAAACTTTCAAATCTTTAAGTTTAGTATTATTAGTGAGGGTGAAAGCATATATAGTTGACATTGATTCTTCATTATGACTTTTAGGTTACTCTTATGAATTGTGATCTTTGATTCTAACATGTTTTCCGACTCTACATCATTATCATTAATTTTGCATTAAAAAAATTGGTTTACATTTATATCCTGGACTCCTAGTCAACACATTTTTTAAAGCACTTGGTACCATCCTTATAATGTTTTTTGTTTTTGTTTTTTTTCCAAATATTGATCCTCTTGGTTGAGGAGTACTATAACTTAGAACTCTTTCATTCTTAGTAAAGGATACTTCAAATTGAACCTTGAGTTTTTTTTTTTTAAATCTTAGCTTTGATCCTTTCTTTTTCGATGTCTTTTATACTTAATAACTTTACCTCATTTATTACATTTATTACATTTGACTTTAAACTTGAGATGTAATTTTGTACCCATTAGCCCTCTACTAATTGTAGTACTAGAGTGCCAAGTATTTCACATTCCTAGATGTATTCCTCCCCATATTCGATATGTTGTAAACAAGTCAATGTTGAAAAGAGGTCACATTCTTTGATGTCTGGAAATGCTTTTAAAACATTGGTTTTGAACATCTATCAATTCATAGCCAAATTTATTTTCTTCATGGCCCACCACATGAACCATTCATACGTAGATCCTTCGAGAGACATTGAGGGAACTTTAATTTTATCATTTTCAATTTGGATATAATACATTTCAAGTAAGGTTAGACTTTGTTTACCCAAACAACACCCTTTCGATGTCTTATCCATAAAGTTTGAGTAATTTGGTGTATATTATATTAGTAAATGTTGTGGATTGTCTAGTTGAGTTATTTACGACAGTCTAACCTATGCCTTCATTCCTTGTGCACAACGAGGATTTACTCAATCGACATATTCATTTAGAGTAGTGCATCAAATTTTTTATTTAGCATATCAAACTTGTGATTCCATTAATTTTTTTTTTTTCGTCATTGAGAATGTCTTTTAAAGAGTTAATATCATTGATGGCCCGATATGTGATCTGATTGATTTTGATCCTTATCAAACTTGTGATTCCTTTAGAGTAGTGCATCAATTTGTTTTATCTAGCATATCAAACTTGTGATTTCATTAATTTGTATTTTTTTCATGTTATTGAGAATGTTTTTTAAAGAGTTAATATCATTGATGTCCCAGTATGTGATCTGATTGATTTTGATGCTTTATTCAATGTTACTAGATATTTTGTCATCTTCATGGTAGCATTGGTAAGTACATTCATAATGATCCATGTTTAATTATTTGTTCAAACACCTCAACTTGGGCAAATCATGCATAGGGATTTCATATTAATGCTCTCAAAAAAGTCTTTATTTCTTTTAAAAACTTATATGAGTTGTTGTGATGCATATGTAAGGCCTGATTGACCCAACTAGTGTTACCTATGTGGTGGCTTTTAGTTGGTTGTGAGCATCTTGTGTGGTAATCACAATGGCCACATGTCAGCCTCTATGATTGCTATGTGATAGTTGGTATTGTTTGTGTGGTGTGTAGATGACATGCTTGGTAGTTGTGCTACTCTTAATACATTTCATTCTTCATGTCTTCCTTGAAATTATAGTTTTTCCTTGATTGTGAAATGTCCTAGAAAAAATTGTATGCAATTATTCTTTGTTCACAACAATTTCCTCTAGCTTGAACATGGCTCTAATACCAATTGAAAGGAAAGAAATCACATATAGACTATCGTATAAATAGATAACTTTTTTATATATTAATGAATGACAGTGATTTATATGTGTGGCACTTTATTTATGCAAGGTTAAGAAAAGATGATGTTCTTTCATAAAGTGTTGACATATCATACTTG
Source organism: Picea mariana (assembly GCA_032191745.1). Lineage (NCBI taxonomy): Eukaryota > Viridiplantae > Streptophyta > Pinopsida > Pinales > Pinaceae > Picea > Picea mariana. The sequence goes on along the minus strand of JASDQU010100611.1, from coordinate 34,432 downwards.
AAAAGGAAACAAGTCACAAAAGTACACAAAGTATATAAAAACAATACGTGATATATTAATGAATGATGATGATTTAAAATGTGTGGCACTTTATTTATTTCTATTAGTCCCTATCGAAGGCATGGAGGGACTATAGCAATCAATCCATCTTTGACTTTATATTAGTTGATGTTTGACTTTTCATACATTTTTTTATATCCTAAATTTTTAGTATGGTTGACAAATTTATTTATTAAATATTTCATGATTTTTTTTCTTTAGAATCCTATTAGCTATAACATTTGAAGCGTTATTGCCGAATCGATGACGAAGTTCTCAAAAACTGATTTGTTCATTAAAACAAATCGATAAGACTTTAAATAACATTGTCAAAGATTTAAATAACACTATAGTCATCGCCTTCAAGGCTTCAGATCACCGCCTATCTGATTGAGTGTCGTCACCAAGGTTTTAAATAATTATGTCAAAGATTTAAATAACACTATCAAATGCTTTAAATAACTCTGTCAAAGATTTAAATAACACTATCAAAGGCTTTAAATAACTCTATAGCCATCTCCTTCAAGGCTTTTGTTGATGGGTTCAACTTCGCCCGACAACAACAAGGGGTACTCCCCGTTATATGGTTCTAATTAGAATATACACCATTTGGATTAGGAGTCCCATCCGAAATTTGGCCCGGCTACCATTTATTGCTGTATTTTATTTATTTGTACCGGTTATGTTATGGTGTACCGATGAAGTGGGTGGGTGCAATGCAAAGATGTAGATGAAGACCATGCATGTAAATACAACTAACCTATTAATAATCTATGCCAACTTGTCTTAGCTAGGATCACACTAGAGTAACCAGTGAGTTATAATGCAACCAAAGCCTTACACAACTTTTATACAATTAGCTGTAACAAAAGGAAAATATTGGAGACAAATGCATATATATGTATATAACCAGATTAGTCTAGATCACAACAATGTATACTGTAATAACCCACAAATCTCAAAGCATTGAAATATTCAAAGAAATATCAATAACTGCAGAATGATAAAGATTGTATAAGAATTAGTCTACAACAAACAAACATTCTTACAGTCCATAGAAATAACAATTATCTTCACTTGAAGTAGTTCAAAGCTCCAATCCGTTTCTACACAGAATTCCTTCTATAATATGTTGGCTCGGAGAGCTTCTCAATATTCATTAACAATGTATAAGTTCTTGAAAATGTTCTTAGGTCTATGCAAAGCTTGAAAATCCAAAATTCCTTCTCAAAGGAGCCTTTATTCTATTTTATACAAAAAACTAGTAACTCCTAGTTGTCTTTTCACCTTCTTCTTGAAGAGGTAGTTACAAAACTGTTCACCTTCTCTTTCCTCATGACAAGTGGCAGAAATGATGAAATTTGAAGTAGTTAGGAAAAGGATGAACGAAAAAAAGTCGTTTTTCCTTTCCCTATGAACCTTTGCTTCAGAGATAAGCTGTCCAAACCTCCAACTGGTTATATAGTGACTCGATTCTCCTGTATCATAGTTGTTCCAGTGTTTCTTCGATCATGGCGATGCTATAATCAAGGGCGCTCATATATTTCTTCAGTCTTGTCATGTAAGCCTGTATCATAGTGTGAAGCTTCACTGACTGTAATATATGCTGGTCAATAAGATCGATAGAGACAAATGTTGCTGCTTAGACTATATGTCTCCTTCGACTCGTGTTGTCCTGGGCTGCATTCACCAATTCTTTTGTGACCAAATTCTTCCCAAGTTCGTCTAATCTTGGGAGATGACCATTCCTTATAATCTCTTAGGAAGCTTTTTGAGTCCTTGAACATATCCCCATTACCTTGGTTACTTCTTTATCTTCCCTTTTCCCTACCTACTAGAAATGATATAATGCATACATGTTTGTCTTTCTTGCTGATTTTGAGTGTCTATATAGCTCCGGAGGTGCATCGGGATTCTCCGCTATCCAAGTTTCAATGACTTCTATACATTCATGGATAGTGTTGTATTATGTCAATTGCATTTGTATCCGAATGTTTTGGTCAATAATTTTTGCAACCACATTTTGGAAGAGATGCAGATTGGCATACATGTCAATGATGGCACCTTCCAAATCATTCCTCACTTTTTACGCACTTGCCTTAAAGTGGAGAAGACTCCTTTCATTAATATGTACTTGTTGGAGCCTCTCTTCTAGCTCTTTGATTCTTGCCTCTTTCTCTTCATTATGCTAGCATAGCCTCTGTATATTGTCTATGGTTGCATTCATAAATAAAAATAATGCCCTAGTTGTTGCCACAGGGTCTTCCCTGACATCTTCTGTGATAGGGACTCGAGTAACCACTCACAAAGGGGATCCTTCTGTTTCTGGAACCTTTTTCACTCTTTCTTGCATGATTCTACTGGTTTTACTATCGTATGTGAAACTTCGCAGATCCAATATTTTGGCTGATCGAAAAGGTTCCCAGGGCCTGAGGCCTAAACCACTGCCCATTTTTCCTTCTCCCGAACCTACGGTGGACATTCCAGGGATATCCAAGTCCATCGTGTGTGTGTCACCCTCTCTATCATCTGCACTCTTCTTCTATCTTTCTTCCTTAATAAATTTATCCACTGCCCTTTTCTCTACTAATTCTGTTGCCACTCTTGCCGCTTCAGCTAGCTCCTTTTCTTTTTCTGTAGCAACTTTCACTTCAACTTCAAATTTTGCCTTAGATTTATCATTTTCTTCAACTTCAGCTTTATCTTTCGCTTCATTTTCTGCCCTGGCCTTTACTTTGTCAACTTCTATTTTTTGTTTATTTTTAGCGTCATTCCTCCTTTTCAACACCTTCTCTTTGTCTCTTCTCTTTTTATCTGTTGGTGCTCCTTCCTCCTCTTCCGCAGAATCTGAATGAGTTGAGATAGAGATGGGGGAAGACCTCTCAACTTCATCTTGTTTTGTCTCCTTTCGGGCTACCTCTCTTGCAACTTCTTCGTCTGTGATCCTTCCTTTTGGTTGGCCTCGCCTGTTGAATATGACTTTGTCGTAAATCCTAGTGTTTTGATGCACCTCCTCTTCTTCCCATAATTCAATGGTGTATTCATATGGGAGCCTCATGTTATTGAAGTGCTCTTTGATGATATTCTTCGGGTAATGCCTCCTAAATCTTCCCTCTCCCAAAGTGGTAGGAAAGTAAGATGCCCATTTTCGTTTGAGCTTGCTTGGTGTTCTTGAAGAAATAATTTCCAATGTAAAGAGTTAGTGGAAGCCAAATTGCTTTCTTTGATCTGCATAACATTCCTCTGACCCCATGTATGATAGTTTGATATGCCACTTTCTAAAGCAAAAGCTTGTTAGGGACGAACCGGGGGAGTAAGTGGGGTGGTTTCATGGCACCATATATCCTTATATAGGTACCGTGATCCATCAAATACTAGTCCCCAATCCTTCTTATGACTGCTGTGGATTTGTCTCTCATGCAAGGTGGGGAGGTGCAAAATATAAATTCATACAATGGGGCAAGGAAGTGCTTGTATATTCTTTGATAATCTGTTCAATATTTATGCTACCAAAGCACTTTGCAGTAGATGTGGATAGTGACGTCGGTGGGCAACCAAATCCATCCCATATTTGGATACAAGTGAGCATTACACATTATGTATAGAAGATATGAGAACATATGGAAACTAGGAAATTTTCATGGTTGTGCTTGTGTAACCGCAAAAATGGAAGCTTTGAGATTTTCAGATAATATGTCTGCCTAGTTGAATGAGACCCCACATATTAATAGAAATAAATTAGGGACATGTACGATAGGGGAAAATGAGTTGCATCTGGTTCTTCGTATAGCCTGCACAACATGGCCACCATATACTGGTAGGGTCTCCTTAAATTGGTCATGGGATACAGAATCTTAGGCTGATACTTGAACTGCTTATCCGCTTTGTACCATGCGGGGAATAAATATTTCGGTGCAAGCTCCAAATCATTGAGGAGTTGACCATCCAGTCTTTTGTTCCCATCTTCAATATGGTAACACTTAGCTAAGTCATCGGGCCCGAATAAAGCTATAGGTTATTTCCTTGCATTAAATACATATCGACTGTTTATGTCCACATTTTTCAGAATCCAATGCATGGAATCTGCACAAGGAAAGACTACTGGATGTGCTGCCACCGTGAAAATTAATGACTTTATGATGTTCCTAAACACCTGGAGTTCATCTGGTTCTTCCCACTCCACAAAGAAGTTTGATTTCTTGAACATATAATATACTTCTCCCCACTTTAAGGTTTCTCCATCCTTCTCTAGGAGTCTTGATGTATCATCATATACAATATCGACAACTTTTGTCTCTACTGTTTGTTGGGAGCTGCTAGATGGCTCAGTCCCTTTTGCTTTCGCCGTCGTCTTCTTTCATGGTGACATGTCTAAACCTTCATACAAGATAAATTTAGAGCATGTTATTTGGAAATACAACTAAATGATTGGACAATTATAAGAATTACTGAAATTATCAAGACATGGAAAACTGCCCCTCACAAATGTCAGGTTAATAGTAGACAACACTCAATGAGATTTTGGGGTGAAATTCTTGGGAATCACTCTATAAAGGAGAAATCAGATCATAAGAAAACAAATTCCTTAATACACATCGAAAGAGTTAGCAACAATTCCTTCAATCACATCGGAGGAGTTAGTAACAACTCCTCTGAGCATATCGAAGGAGTTAGTAATAATTGCTCTGAGCATATCAGAGAAGTTGTTAGTAACATGTCTGATATGCATTCATAAGGATTTGTCATCGTATTGAGGAGCTCAGAGCACTTACCAGGAACTCCAATCATATCAGAGGAGTTAAAAGTAATTCCTCCGATATGATCGAAGGAGTTGTTTCCATTTAATCCAAAAACGTGTAGAAGATATAATGTCAACTCTTCCGAGCATATCAGAGAAGTTAGCAGTAACTTCTTTGATATGCTCGAAGAGTTACTTTGAAAGTAAATCCGGTTTTGAAGTTATGGTTTTTAACCACAAGAAGAGTGATCAGGAGAACTACGACTAGCTTGGAGGAGTACAAGGGAGCCTTAGGGATTTCTTAGATCAAGGTCTTTGTGCCTTGGAGGAGTTTGGGGCTTGCAATGGTTAAGTGCGAGGATGGGGAAGAAATCCATCACAGTCAAGGGAGGAAAAGGTCGTCTAGTTTAGTATCCCGTAGCCATGAATAGATTCAGAATAATACATAAAGCTGGAGGGAAAGGGAAAGGTGTGGCTAGGGGTGAAGTGATGAATAACAAAGGGGAAAATAGGGTTATAGAGCTAGGTAAAAACAAACAAAGACCTAACCCTAGCTTGAAAAGGGAGAGAGGTGATGACACCTTACTTGGATTATGCCGACATGTGTTGGATATGGATAGGGGAGGTTCTCGAATGACATTCAACTCGACGCTCTTATCCTTAGTTTTTTCTTTGCAATTGCAAATGGTTGAATAACACTAGTCTCAACTCCATTCCATTTTATAGTGAAATGTTTACTTATGACATTTGGGTAGGTTTGATCAAAGTAGTTAAGAGTAAGTTGTTTGATCAATTCAGAAGAGTTATAGGTAAGTTCTACGAACATATCGGAGGAGTTAGAAGTAACTCCTCTAATATGATCAGAGGAGTTTCCTCCAACTCTCGCGATATCATTGTGTATCATAATGAAATATAGGAACTCCTCCGAACTTGAGTTTGAAGTAAGTTTGTCGATTTAAAATTTGAATTGAAACACTAAGTACTGTTCTTTTTCCAAGTGAAACATGAATTACCATAAGAATATTGAGATGAAGGAGGGACTTATGAGACTTTCTCTTAGGATAAAAAATAAGGGGGCTCCATTTTTAGGGAAGTAACAAGATCACAAGAAAAATGGAGGGTTGTAGTGCCTGTCACAACAAATGGTGACACACTGGGAGAAGCCTGGGATCTCTGCAAGATGATGTCCACATAATTTTTTAGGAAGAGTGCTCCATCACACAAAATCATAAGGGGGAGAAAGAAAAAAATGATATTGAAAAGATTGAGGTGATTCAAAGAGGGGCAAGACTTGTTCCGATTTAACAGATTGCTTTCAAATTTGTATCTAAATCTCATGGTAAATGGATGAAAGGAAGATGTAGGTAGTAAAATAGAAATGGAACATCAATAATGTTGAGAATACAAGTCATAATGCATTTCTATGGTGTTGCTCCACTGTCAGTGAGCATTTATAGCCTCGACGGAGTTACCCTGGTGCCATAATCCTTGCTTCGCTGCCAGGGAGTGTCCATAGCCCTGACGAAGATACTTGCATGTCCCATGTGGTCTGGAAATACTTTCCTCAAGACTTTACCTTTTATAATATTCAATTCTCTTTTTCTTAGAGATATAGGTGGATGGGGGGATTCTAGTTAACCTTTAAAGGCACTAGGGATGACACCTGTGATGGTGAGATCTGCTAACTTGATTTTAGATGAGCAAACTTCCTGAGTCGTGATTCCTAACCTACTACAAATATTTCATCTAGACCATTTCATTTATCTCATATTAACATAGAGATCTGTTTTTCAGTGTAGCCTCTTGGTACTCTTTTTTTCCTAGTGTCTCTTTGTATTGATAAGCTATGTTCCTCCACCAGATCTTGACTTGTGATAGTGTGTAAAGGGCTTGCATGTATGAGGGATACATATATTTGACATCACATCACATAGACATTTAGGCTCTCTGCACTAGATGTGCTACATTTAAACATGTGACTTGCTTTAAGTTGCGAGAACTTCAAAATTGCAAAGGGCAGGGAAAAATGCTAGTAATCAAACATATCAAGAAAACCAACCTAACTAAAGAAGCAAAATCAAACGAAAAATAGAATCAAGATTTATTTATGTACAAGTGACCAATAGCCTCAATGGCTATCTGATATAATGTTTCAAGACTTGGCCATTTACAGGGAGAGAGTCGACTTCTCCCTAAAGATTTTGTAATCGAAAAGTGCCTAGGCCAATTTTTTATTTAATAAGGTAGGGACCAAGCCAAAGTTGTTGAAATTTTGAATGTTTCCCCTTATATTCACGAGCCTTGTCCAATTTTAGGACAAAGTCCCCAAATTGGAACTCTTTCTCACCTGCATAATTCTTATCAAACCAACGTTTTACTATTTGCTGGTGAGCTTCCAACTTGGTTTTGGTTTTGTCACGTATTTACTCAAGGTTTAGCAAGGTATCAATACGACTTTGGATGATAGGGCATTCTTCGCCTTGAGACTGTTGTGCAAGTTGGAGGGAAGGTAGGTAAATGTTCGAGGGTAAAATGACTTCTTTTCCATACACAAGAAAGTAAGGTGAGGTTCCGATGGAAGCTTTGGAAGTGACACGATCTACCTAGATAGCATTTTGTAATGCATTGTGCCAATTTCTCTAGTGATCAACCACAGTTCGTTTAAGGATACAGATGATGTTTTTGTTTGTAGATTCTGCCAAGCCATTTCCTTGGGGATAGTAATTGGCTGAATATTTTAAAATAATCCCCTTTTCCAATGCATACTCGGATGATTTCAAAGATGAGAAGTAAGTAACATTATCAAATACTAAAGATTTAGGAATTCCAAACCTTGTGATAATGTGTTTCTCAAGAAAATTTATGACTAATCCTCATTCACTTTGAATTAAGGTATTACTTCAATCCAACGTGTGAAATAACTAGTCCTGGTTAGAATATACTTGTTTTGTTTGGATGAATGAGGATTTATCTCAACAATGATATCTAGGCCCCACTGCTCGAAAGGTTCTTCCACTGCACTGCTCGAAAGGTTCTTCCACTGCTACCGGTTGGAGAGGAAGAGCATATTTACGTTCCCTCCCTGCATATTTTTGACATGTTTCATAGCTCCTTGAGTATGCATGAGAATCCTTGAAGAGTGGGGGCCAATTATATCTTTCTCTCATCACTTTGTGGGCCACCGTGTCTCCTAATAAATGACCACCATCCGGTTCATCGTGCATATCTCTTAGGACATTATCAACATTTTGTTTTTCGAGGCATCTGAGTAATACTCCATCGTAATTCTTTCTGAACAATATACCATGTAACAACTGATATTGTAAATATTTCAGTTGTAGCACTCTTTTATGTTTAGCATTGAGATGGTTCAGAGTGGTGCCACGTTGCAGATAATATTTAAGATCATTGTAACATGATCCTTCAATGGATGAAACATATGGAACTTGCTGAGCATAAATTATCGGTGCATCTTGCCAACCATCCTCCTCTTGTTCTTTAATGTCAACTCCTTGTGTCACTAATTTACACAAGCCTTGACCTTTCACGATTTTGGCTGGTTTGAATTCAAGGTCATACTCTTGTAGAGCTATCATCCAATTCCCTCGTCTTTCACTCAATTCCTTTGAAACGAACAAGGACCTTACTTCTGGGTGTCAGACAATGACTTTAGTGTGATTTTTTAGGATATAAGGCCTGAACTGCTTGATTGCTTTATGAACGATGAAGGATTTCTTATCCACTGGAGGATAATTCAGTTCAACACCTTGCAACTTGATTCTCATAAACGTGACATGGTATTCATCTCATTTTTCATCCTTTTGCGTGAGCACTGCTACTAGTGAGTGATCAGATGCAAATATATATATCAAGAAATCTTTGGAAAAATCAAGACTCAGAAGAGATGGTGCGTTGGCTATAACAGTTTTAATGTTTTCAAACGCTCCCTTCTCTAATAGAATCCATTTGAACTGCACGTCCTTTTTAATCATTTTTTGTAAAGGTTTCACAATTTCAACAAAATATGGAACAAACCTTCTTACAAAATTGATTCTGCCAAAAAATTATTGCATGGACCTCTTGCTGTGCGGTGGGGCAATTTGTAGAATGGATTTGGTTCTCTCCGGATCCACCAAAATCCCATCTTTAGAAATAATGTGTCCTAATAAAATACCTTCTGAAACAACGAATATATTTTTCTTGGGATTGAGAGAAATCCCATACTTTCTACACCTTTCAAAAATATATTTTTTATGTTTTGGGTGGTCTTCTCTCTTTTTAGAATAAACAATGATGTCATCAAGGTAAACCACCACACTCTAACTGATCAATCCCTTGAAATTAATGTCCATCTCTCTTTGAAAGGTATCCCCTATGGTCATAAGACTAAAGGACATCCGTCTATAAGCATAAGTGCCCCATTTAGTTCTGATAGTGGTTTTTAATCGGTTTGGTTCTGGCATGAGAACTTGATTGTATCCCGAAAATCTGTCTAATAGAGAGAATAACTGATATCCATAGAGGAGTTGTAGGATTTGTTCCATTGGGGGAGCTGGATATTTATCTTTTTTGGAAGCGCGATTGAGATTCTAGAAATATATACAAATTCTTATTTCTCCTGACTTTTTTCTCACGGGCACCATATTAGATACCCAAGTTGAATGTCTCACTTTAAAAATGTTTCAGGCATCTAATAACTTCTTGAGTTCCTTTTGAATCAGAGGTTTGAGATTTTCATGAATCTTTCTTAGTTTCTGTTGGAACGCATTGACCCCTTCTTTGATGGGGATCACATGCTGTATAATCTACGTATCATATGTCTTCAAGTCATCATACGTCCATGCAAAAACATATTGATACATCTTGAATAATTGTGTGAATGTGTATTTCTATGAATCTGAACAACAAGTGCCCAGGTTAACATACTTAGGCAGTTCAGATGTTCCCAAATTGACCAAGAAATGCATCAAAGTGGAGATATTGGTCTTTGGATTAGATGGCCTCATGAACTTGGATTGTAAATCAAATAACTTTTCAAGGGTCAAAATGTTCTTCGGAACACAATTTGTCTTGACCTTATTAGTTTCTTCTCGATAACTTTGTAACTCCTTTTGATGTACCTCATCATCGATAACTGAATCTTGGAACGTGTCTGAACTCTTAAGAAAATTAATAATTTGAGAGTCATTGTTGAATACTCTCCAACTCGTGACATTGTTAGGTACGAAAGGCCTAAACATCATTTCAATCGAAAAACCATCGCCAGGAGGAACAAACCTAGATGCTACATTGGCCAAAATATATGCATCTATATTTTGATCGCGAGGTATAAAATTGATATTAAATGAATCAAATGAATAAAGAAGATTCCACACCTCTTGCTGATAGGATTTTAGATGCAAAGACATGCAATGCATAGTATTTCTCACCTGTCGGACATTGATCTCATAATCACCAAACACTTTAAGGTATTCTACCTTGAGGTCAATGGCTTTTTTAAGGCCTTGCACTAAGGCTTCATATTCAACAGTGTTTTTGGTGCATTCAAACTCTAAACATCATGATATGAGTGTTTTTCCTTGGCTAGGGTCAATTAATACACATCCTATGTCGTCTCCATCCTATGTTTTAGAGCTGCCAAAGAAGATGGTCCACATGTTAGGAATGTTAGTTTTGTTAGTCAAACTAAATCCTAAGTTAGTTAGTACTGGACATACACCATTATGTGTTCGTGGTCAGAGGCCTGATTGTAATTTTGATGGTATTTCAGAGCTCTGAGCTTCGTAACAACCATAATCAGTGTTGAAAAAAAAATTCCCCAAAACAGAATGGGTAAAGCTTATGGGCTTGCTTTTATCCTCCAATTCCGTCACTGTGTGTTTCATGTGTGCTTCACTGTTTACATTATTTGATTTGCTTTTCCTCTATAAGGAAGCCACAAATGAGACCAATCGATAGCAAAATAACCCTGAAGTTTGGCAGACCAATCTATGCTTAAGAGAAAACCGTAACTCTCTGGTATGTCCACTAACAACTATGTCTATAGTCTGATGAACTCTAGGGTCAGATGACAATCTGATTAAAACATATATGAGTTATCCTTTTACTTTTACATGTGTCCTATCTAATTGTATGATCTTGGTTTTCATTATTTGTGGGACAACATTTATATTTTGGCAAATAGAAAAAGGCATGGTATTCGAAGAGGCACCAGAATCTGCTAAACAATTGTGTACAATAAAATTAAAAATTTCATAAGTAGAAAAAGTGGTACATGAGATTTCAAAAAGGCACCTATGCTTGTTGCGTTTATAACTCCCTCTATCTATAGTTTGTCAATTTCTTGTGTATTGTTTCCAGGGATTAAGATTTCAGTAGCTGCGATAGTTTTTGTCCGAGTCTCATGGGGTTTGAAGGCATCGTGTAGGAGTTCACGTTGTTGTTGGAGGGAGAAAATATCAAACATGGAAATATTAGCTTTAATCTTCTTCATGTATTCTATTACATTATAATCCAAGGCGTGTGAGTTTGAATTGTTCTTAGTTTGTCCATATTTTTCTTGAATCACCGTTTCATTATTCTCAGGTACTAGACGTGCTTGGTTTATCTTTATTTGCTACAATAGTCTTACCAACTTTATTATTAGTCTTCTCTAGGACTGTGTTACTTTCTTTTGGGAGAATAGGGGGAGGTGTTATTTTTCTAAGAGGAATGTTACCTTCTTTGGAAGACGGGGGGTCAGATAGTGGACCTTTGATGTGTAAGCTATAAATTTTTGGAGCGACATCTTTAACAACTTGTGTATCTTCGGAAAGGATTTCTTCAATCTGTTCATCATTTGATTCTGCACACCAATCACAAAATGACATAGCTACTTCTGGGGGGGATTCATAAAAAACAGTAGAAGAATTTTGTACATGGCTTTCATTATCTAAACTTTATTGATCCAACAACTAATTTATCACCAGGGTCATATAGTTGATCCACTAAGGATATGTTTGTTTGGGGTGATTTTGTTGATGATAAGAGCAAAAATTATCATTACTGAAACTATCTAAGTTGAAATCCATGTGTGGCAGTTCAGACGGTTGTGGCAGGTTGTCTAGTTTCTTAAGGACTGGGCATAAAGTTCGGGGCTTCGATGATCCTTCACCAACATTCTTTTTAAGGTCCACAAATTCAATGGATAAATTCTTAACCATTTTGACCACATTATCGATATCCTTTGACTCCCTATCATGTGGCTTATTTAATAGAAGTGGTTTCTTTCCAACCGACTTAGTTTTCTGATAATGTGGATGTTGGCCATATGTAGATAACTCTCTTTCCATAGTCTCACCTTCATCAAAGTTTAAGGATAAAGTATTTTCATTAGATCGTTTAACAAACATCCCTATGGAGGGGGTTAATGCAGTTATATAATATTCAATGGCTAATGACTGAGCGAGAGTGACATCATGAGGAAACTTAATTAAGACATTAATAAATCTTTGGTTAAAGTCTTTCACTCTTTCCCTCTTGTCCATTCTAATGGCTCCTAGTTCGTTGTGTATAGATGCAATCATTTTTCTTTCCCCAAACTTCCTCATAAAGAGCCTTGCAAAGCCATCCCAATCTATAATAGATCCAACAGGTAAGCTGAAATACCAAGTAGAGGCTTTTCCAAAAAAAAGTATAAGGAAATAACCTACAGACCACATCATCATGTTGAACACCTAGAAGATGTATGGCCAAAAATAATTTGTTGACATGATCTTTCAGGGATTCGGTTTTGTCTAGGTTGAATTTCTGTAGAGGATTATCAAACTTTCTTGGCATTTCGTGAAGTTGTCCAGCCATATTGAGAGCTCCTTGGGCCCTCCATTGAGGTATAACTTCTCTATGGTTCATGTTTTCTCCCATTAGTTGTTCTATTGTAATTTCTGATTGTTCACCCTCAAATTATTGTTCAAGTTCAATGAGGAAACACACGAATCTGCTCAAAGGTTATGGGACCTCTTGTAACACGGTTTTGATTAGGTACTCTACAAAGTCAACGTAAAAATCAAGACTTGTGTTAGGATGTTCTACACGAGTCACTTTTCTCCTAGGGAGTTCAGAGGCACATGTAATTCTATGGGTTTCATGAAGTTCTTCCCAAAGTATGTGAAACCAAGTCTCGGAATGTATTTTAGGACTACCATAAGCACTTCTGAAATTAGCCTTTGAGTCTTCGTAAATAAATTCTTGTTCAGACTCGACTCAAGGAAATAACATAGGTTGTGAGTTGGGATTACTTGTTGAAGACTGATTCTAGTTATTGTTTAGTTCATGTATATAAGCCATAAAAGATGGCCCTCCTTCTAGTGCCGTTTCTGTTGATTCAGGGGGGGTTTCAACTTCTTCCGACAACAACAAGGGGTACTTCCTAGTATATGGTGCCAATTATACTATACATCATTTGGATTAGGAGTCCCATCCAAAATTTTGTTTGACTACCATTTATCGTTGTCTTTTTTTTTTTTTTTGTATCGGTTACGGTCCGATGTACCAATGAAGTGGGTGAGTGCAATGCATAGATGTAGATGAAGACCACATATGTAAGGGAAACTAATCTATCACTAATCTATGCTAACCTATCCTATCTAGGAGAACACTAGAGTAACCTGTGAGTTATAATGAAACTAAAACCTTACACAACTTTTATATAGTTAGATGTAACAAAAGGAGAAGATTGGAGACAAATGCATACATATGTATATAACTAGATTAGTCTAGATCACAAAAATGTATACTGTAATAACCCACAAATCTCAAGGCATTGAAATATTCAAAGAAATATCAATAACTGCAGAATGACAAAGATTGTATAAGAATTAGTCTACAACAAACAAACATTCTTACAGTCCATAGAAACAGCAATTATCTTCACTTGAAGTAGTTCAAAGCTCCAATCCGTTTCAACACAAAATTCCTTCTATAATATGTTGGCCCTCAAGGCTTCTCAATATTCGTTAATAGTGTATAAGTTCTCAAAAAAGTTCTTGGGTGTAGACAAAGCTTGAAAATCCAAAAGTCCTTCTCAAAGGAGCCTCTATTCTATTTTATACAAAAAAACTAGTAACTCCTAGTTGTCTTTTCACCTTCTTCTTAAAGAGGCAATTACAAAACTGTTCACCTTCTCTTTCCTTATGACAAGTGGCAGAAAGGACGAAATTTGAAGTAGTTACTAAAAGGACGAAAGAAAAACAATTGTTTTTCCTTTCCCTATGAACTTTTTCTTTGGAGATAAGCTATCCAAACCTCTAACTGGTTATATAATGATTCAATTCTCTTGTATGTATCATCAAGGGCGCTCATATCTTTCTCTAATATTGTCATGTAAGCATGTATCATAGTGTGAAGCTTCACTGACTATAGTAGATGTTGGTGAATAAGATCGGTAGAGACAAAGGTTGCTACTTCGACTATCTATCTCCTTCGACTCATGCTATCCTGGACTGCATTCACCAATTATTTTGTAACCAAATTCTTCCCAAGTTCATCTAATCTTGGGAGATGACCATTCCTTATCAACTCTTGGGTAGCTTTGTGAGTCCTTGAACATATCCCCATTGCCTTAGTTACTTCTTTATCTTCCCTTTTCCCTACCTGTTGGAAATGATCTAATGCGTAGAGGTCTGTCTTTCTTGCTGATTTTGAGGGTCTATACAACTCCAGAGGTGCATCAAGATTCTCCACTATACAAGTATCAATGTCTGTTATACCTTCACATAAAGAGTTGTATTGTGTCAGCTACATTTGTTTTCGGCTTTTTTGGTCAATAACTGTTGCAACCACATTTTGGAAGAGATGTAGATTGGAATACATGTCAATGATGACACCTTCCAAATCATTTCTCACTTTTTCTGCATTGGCCTTAAAGTTGAGAAGACTCATTTCATCAATCTTTATTTGTTGGAGCCTCTCTTCTAGCTCTCTAATCCTCGCCTCTTTCTCTTCATTATGCTAGCATAGCCTTTGTATATTATCTACGGTTGCATCCATAAATGAAAATCCTACCCTAGATGTTGCCACATGGTCTTCCTTGACATCTCCTGTGATAGGGACTTGAGTAAAAAATGACAAAGGGGCTCCTTCTATTGATGGAACCCTTTTCACTCTTTTTGGCACGATTCTACTGGTTTTACTATCGTATGTGAAAATTCGCAGATCCAAAATTCCAGTTGACCAAAAAGGTCTCCAGGGCCTAAGGCCTAAACCAATGCTCATTGTTTCTGCTCCCAGACCCGCGATGGACGTTCCAGGGATATCCAAGTCTATCGGGTGTGTGTCACCCTCTCTATCATCTACACTCTTCTTCTGTCTTTCTTCCTCAACAAGTTTATCCATTGCTTCTTTCTCTGCTAATTCTACTGCCACTCTTACTGCTTCAACTAGCTCCTTTTCTTTTTCTACTGTAGCTTTCACTTCAGCTTCAGCTTTTTCCTTAGCTTCAATGTTTGCTTCAGCTTCAACTTTATCTTTCACTTCATTTTTTTCCATGGCCTTTTCTTTGTCGGCTTCTATTTTTTGTTTCTTTTTAGCGTCATACCTCCTTTTCAACACCTTCTCTTTGTCTCTTATATTTTTATCTGATGGTGCTCCTTCCTCCTCTTCTACAGAACCTGACTGAGTTGAGGAAGAGATGGGGGAAAACCTCTCAGATTCATCTCGTTTTGCCTCCCTTCGGGTTGCCTCTATTGCATCTCCTTCGTCCACAATCCTTCCTTTTGTGTTGGGTATCTATTATATTCTTTACACGAGTAGTAGTGTTTGTGTTGTGCAGGGGGGAGAAATTCCCCCTGAGATTTTTTTTTGCCTCAGGAAAGATGTCGCTTTTTTGCCTCGTTTTTCATGTTGCCTCGATTTTCATGTCCATTATTGGGAGATTTTTCGACACATGTTTTTTTGTCGATGGTTTTCTATTTTCGGTGAAGGAATTAGGGTTGTTGACTAATCCAGGTCATTGGGTTAGGGTTTTGGATGCCACTGGCTCCTATATGTATATTGTATTGTAAACAATGTATCACTATGAATGAATATAGAATATGTTGGTTTTCCCTGTTTGGGTTTCCAGGGGAAACATCTCTATGTAATGTTTGTATTTGCCATTGTATCTTTTCTGTTCTCTTACTGAAAGTCTATTTGTAGTAAATATTGTACAAGGTTAAAATCTACATTTGGTATCATAGTTTTGTTGGCTTCAGGGGGACACCTTTGTGGTCAAGGGTTTGGCTCGGGACTGTGATAAGTCTTATTACAGTGGGAGATCTACAATATTGATTTTTCAGGTGAAAATAAATGGCAAGCAATTCGAAAATGGAGATCGAAAAGTTTAATGGGAATTTTTTTGAGTTGTTGAAGCTCAAGATGGAATATATGTTGGTGAACAAAGATCAGTTGATCATGGTAGATCTAGGTACTGCACCTACAGGAACTTCAACAAATGACTGAAAAAAGTTGGATCGGAAGGCAAAGAGAACAATCCGACTATGTCTCTCAGATTTAGTATTACTGAATGTGTCAGAGGAAAATGCAACCAAGGATTTATGGGATAAGTTGGGGAAGTTGTATCAGTCTAAGTCCTTACTAAATAAACTATTCCTCATAAATAAGCTGTATAATATGAGGTTGAGAGATGGAGACTCGGTGGCAGAGCATTTGAGCACTTTCAATATTGTGGTAAGTCACTTAGTATCTGTTAAGATTAAAATTTTAGATGAATATAAGTGTATTGGTTTACTGTGTTCTTTACCATACTTGTGGATAGTTTGGTTGTGGCCATAGGTAGTAATACAACTTCCTTGAAGTTTGATGAAGCAGTCTCATCCTTGTTGTCAGAGGAGATGAGATGAAAGAATATGGAAGGACATAACACATACACATTATTTGCAAGAGGACGCTCCTAGGAAATAAATAGATCTAAGTTATCAAGTGGGAGATCTAATTATAAGGGTATATATAAATCTCTCAGACAGTTTGTAAAGGTATGTTGGAGATGTGGAAAAGAAGGGCACCACAAGAAGCATGGTAGATCCAAAGTTGAGAAAAAGAAGGGATATGAAGAATCTCCTTCTACAAAAGAAAATAACTCCAAGGAAGAAGGAGGGGATGTGTACTTGGATTCTTCAAGAACACATGCAGATCATGAGGCATTTTTGGTTGACTCAGGTGCATCCTTTCATATGACTCCTCACATGGAGTGGTTATGTGAATATGAAAGGTATGATGGAGGTAATGTTTTCTTAGGTGATGATTCGACAACCAGAATCATAGGACGAGGAAAAGTCAAGTTGAGGATGATATATGGAAGGATTAGAACACTACATGTTGTTCTACACATCCCAAGTTTGGACAGAAATTTGATTTCTATAAGAAAATTGGACAATGCAGGGGTCAAAACAATATTTGAAAAGGAAACCTGCAGGATGGTTCGAGGAGCAATGGTGTTGTTGAAAGGAGTTTAGTTTGAAACTCTGTATAAGCTGCAAGGAAGTGCTAGAGTGGGAAAACCCCTCTACAGACTACACCAAGGGTCTAAAGTGTAGGCAGATAAAACCATCTAAAGTCTCCTACTTTTAATCACTATCCCAACATTACCCCACAATCATACATAAAATACAAGAGAGAGGGATCTGGTAGGCCTACCTTAAACTCCACGTCCGGTGTCGATCCCTTTGCACCTGGTTGTTTCCTGACTGCAAATATCCTCCCAAGGCTGAACTGCATTCATCAAAAGACAAACAAGAAAATACAAGCATGCATTCTACATATGGATTAGTGGGTTAGACATCATAAACAAGAAATGTAAACAAATCATATAAGTTTAAGATGTCATTTGGCGGGACGAAAAAAGTACTTCTTTATATTAATCTCACAAAAAGTCACTTACAACATGAGATCGACACTGCTCCTCGAAATTAGTCTTGGGCTCCTCTTCACCATGCACCAACTACTTCCACACCTTCTTCTCCTCTTCAGTTCTCTCTTAGGGAAATGGTAAAGGGATTTGTAATTGGGGCAAAGGGGGATTAAGAAAATGGGCAGATTTTCTTTGCTCTCGTGCTTCTCCTTGCAATGGGACCCCAACCCCTTCTTTTATAGGCCAAAAGGGATTGTAACGGTTGGGGTGACTGGATATGAGCAGTAAAACGGTTAAGAAACAACCCAGAAACCAGTATCCTATGAAATTTTCCACTTTTCGTGATATTCTGTGAGTGTACGCGGGTTGTAGTGGGTCAGCAGGCAGTAGTGGTGCAGGGCGCGTACACCTTCAAAGCATTGGTTTTTTGAAGAGCTTGTTCAGTGATGGCTTGGCAAAGATAGCAAGTTAGATGGTCTGATGCCAGATATGCATGTCTGGTGCAATTTAGGGTTATAATAGATGCCCCCTAATGTGTGAGGTCAAAAGAGCATCTGATGGCCGAAATACATTACAAATATTCACCACTGTACGATGCGAGTGATCCCAGAGACCAGAGTTCAGAAGATGCCATCTGCAAAAATAACAATTTGTCTCACTGAGGCGGGCATACCCATGCTCGGGATGAAATAAAATCATGGATGCCAATCAAATACACTGCATATCCATGTCATATAACTGTATAAAGTGTAGTTGTGAGAAGTACACATCATATCTACATCTCAAAAATCAAAAGATATACATGTATAGTATCCATATTCAAGAAGCCAATGACACCTGATGGCTAGAGATGAGGTCTTCATAGCTCGAGCAACAACTTCAAAATCTTCAAAACTCGGGTAGTAGTGTAATATGAG
The DNA here is from genome assembly GCA_032191745.1 of Picea mariana. Classification (NCBI taxonomy): domain Eukaryota; kingdom Viridiplantae; phylum Streptophyta; class Pinopsida; order Pinales; family Pinaceae; genus Picea; species Picea mariana. Next base: position 15,855 of record JASDQU010100611.1, on the reverse strand, counting down.
TGTACAACTTCACTACCCAGAGGTCTTCGACGGCTCATCAGGAACATACAAGAGGATATTGATGATCAGGCATAAAACTTCATTGATTTTGAGAAAGGACTTGATTGGTCTTTCGGGGTGGCCGGGCATGAGGACAAGAGACAAACTGCAGAAGGGCCGACTAAAGTTTAGTAAGAATTCCCTTGGAAAAAAGCACGAAAAAATATGAGACTCAGGGAGCATGACATTGACACAAGTTCATGATGCAGGAGGCAACACGAACTCTCCAAATGTTTAGAAGGGTAACCAAACGGAGGAGGACACAACTCTGTGTAACGAGAAAAACTTCCTAAGGTCATATTGAATCCTAGAGATTGACGAACAAACGAAAGGATGTGCTTTGTCCAAGGGTGACTTATTGTGCTGTCAACAAAAAGAAAATATTTTTCCCTTCCTCCTTTTGGGGTATATTGGATTTTTTTTTTTTGTCTTTTTCAATAATCTTGGCAAGTTTGAAAAAGAATAAAGAATGCTACGTTACAAAGGAGGATCGAGTGTTGCAGACATACTAGTTCCAAGCGCAAGGAACACATTGATTCTCAAAGCAAGGGGACATATGTAGGAAAAGGACACTCGGGAAAAATCCTCCATGGGTCAAGGTGTCAAGACGCAGAGGAAAAGTGCTACAAGGATTGCATATAAGGCATGATTTAGATGGTTCAGTTGAGAGCAACATGGAGCCGATATTAGGCCAAAGACGCAAGAATGCAAATGCGATTAATAAGACACAATGATAACGTCCTTTGATGTAATTTTAATGATCCCAGAGAAGGTAAGCTCGACAGTTTTTCATTTTTATGGAGTCTGAAAAAAATGTAAAAGGAGACTCCACTGGGGTACCTTTTTCAAAGGTAGTCTAGTTGGCTCAAAAAAGGGGTAAACTAGCACCGAGCAGACGTCTATTCAAAATCATTTTAATGAGTGTGACAAAAACAATATCACTCGACAATATTTTCATTTTTAAAGAGTTTGAAAAGAGCTTAACTATGGACTCCGTAAGGGATGTTCTTATAAACCAATTTAATGAGTGTGAAGAAACGAGGTCACTCGACCATCTTTTCAATTTCAGGGAGTTTGAAAAGATCTTAACTATGGACTCCATGGGGGGGTTCCTTTTTCGTAAGTTTAGTCTCTGAGGCCCGAAAAAGGGTTAAATCTATACCTGAGAATACTCTTCTAGAGAACCGAAAATCCTAGAGTATAACTTTGTTCGTACTTTTGACCATACATACCAAAAAAGGGGTAAACTATCGCCAGACAGACGTGCCTTCAAATTTCAGTTTAGCGAGCGTGAAGGGCCAGAAGATCGCTCGACAATCTTTTGATGTTTAGAGGGTCTGAAAAGGGCCTAAAAGAAGACCCGTTGTGTTTTGGGAGTCCCGAGGGTGAGGTCAAGAGTGATAATGAATCATTCAAATGAGGCTCAAACTCGTAATCAGGAAAAACTAATAAGGACTCCCGAGCCTATAGTCATTAGTGACGACATGGACATCAAAATGCAACTAGGATCTACCTAGGGCATCCATGTGAAGGTAGGCTCTACCACTAAATTACAACATTTTTAGAGCAAGAGTGAGGGTTCTGTGTCACAATTCGGTGGGATCGATCATATGGCAAAGCGAAAAAGACAATGAGGTGCAACAAGTGGAGGTGGCATCCTATCTTACATGCACAAATTTGAAAAATGACTTTTTACCAAAAGACCTTTAAAAATGACCCATCTCTCAAAAACTTCTCAATACCCAAAGTAACACTTATCATAACATCCCATGAGAAACTCAAGAACCATATTAAATGATTTTCAAGCTAGAAAAAATGGCAAAAGGGTCCAAAAAATGACAAAAAGGGGCCAAAAAAGTCTATAAATAGAAACCTGGCAGCTCATAATCACCATTGTAAATTGAGAATTGACCAAAAGTCAAAAAACACCCCTTTGCCGAAATAGTTGATTCCGGGAGCTTCAGTGGACGAACCGAACTTCCGTTTGGACCAAGTAAGTACACACTATCCCCTATTGCATTACCATTCCTCAATTTTGTATTTGTTTTTGTTTTTTTTGGGGGGCGTTGACCTTTAAAGAGGTTGGCCCTGCATGTATGCGGGCTGTCCAAGCACAACCCGTGTGTACATGTGGGCAGAAGATAAACTGCCCGCGTGCACACATGATTGTCCCCAAGACAACCCACGTACACCCTCAAATAAGTGGAAAAAAATGGAAATGCAAGAGTTAACTCTCCATTCATTTACTTTTGCAGGATGTATGTGCATTGGAGAGAGAGGAAGCATGAGGACATTGATTTTTTGGTCTCCGAGGACCCTGCTGCTATCACTGTTTTGTCGCAATGCGGGTCACTAAAGTTCTTCTAGTGTCCGTTTATGAGGGCACAACCCAGGTTGCTAAATGCATTGATATATTACGGGCATCATGACGCAGAGGCATTCATGCTAGAGGGGAAATTGTTGACTCCAATGACTGATGACATTTACTTCCTGACTGGTCTCTCGAGGAGAGGGGATCCAGTCAACTTGCGCACTTTCCCCGCCGGGGATCACAACATTGAGGAGTTGATTGGACTCCATTGCGAGGCTGGTACTAAGAAAGTAGGTTCTTAGGTGCCTATACATAAGGTCATCAACCTATCACTCAAAGTGATAGTTCTACTTATTGGGCAGATCAATGGATCCGCAACTTTACATCAGGCTTCCCAGGCGCACATGCATTGTGCAATACAATGCTTAAATGCACAAATTTTTGACTGGAGTACCACCATGATGGATTGCATGAAGAGACAACTGACAGAGTGTCGGATACAAGAGCACCGAAACTTCAGGTTTGGGACCATTTTGTGCTCCTTTTTCTTCAAGAGGGTACCCAACCTTAGTCCTCGAGAGACAATACGAGGGCATGAGGCCTCTCTCCCAGCACTATGCAGATGGGCGACACTGTTGATGTGACAGGGGGGAGGGAGGACCATCAAGGCCTTTGATGACAAGTTTTTTGGTTTGTGGTCATGGTAGATTCCGACAATAGAGGACTACCCCTATGCCGGGATCAATTTTTCTAGAGATCCTGACGTGCTAGTACCTCTCGGAGCAGAGTGAGGAGAGATGGGTAAGTTTTCTTTTCAATTATTTAATTTTTATGTATTTTAATATATATCATTTTTTTGTATACTAGAGTATTTGACACTTACGTATCTGTTATGTACAGATGTGGGACCAGTGCATCCATCAAACTTCTTGAGGACTAGGCAACGTCCTCGACCAGAGGCAGAACCGACTAGAGCCGTTGGACCAACAACAACAGCAGGGGGGCGTCCAACTTGAGAGGATGAGAGAGTATTGAGAAGGGTAGAGCAGAACCTTACCACGCTCACTTGTATAGTCCCTATGGAGGAGATTGAGGATCTCCCACCGTCGATGCAACCTCACGTAGTTGGGGTGCCACGAACCTGGGTCCAACTCTTTCGGCATTTGGTGAACGCTGTTGTTCACTACTGTAAGGCCAACAAGATCCACCCTTAGCTAGGCTAGACTACTTACGTGCCGAGAGCACCTTTTGTATATTTTTGAGGGCATAGGCCCCATGACTCTGACTTGACATATTTTTGAGGCGCTTGCGCCCACCCATGTACTCTGATATTTTTTGATATATATAAGGATATTTTTCATCTTTTTATGCCTTATGGATTACATCTATTTTACAAATGTATTTACATGTGCGTGTGTGTGATTTTTCTTACATGTGTGCAATATGCCAATCTAATACATTATTAGCTAGAGTATCTATGATTTGATTTGATCTCCTAGAAACATGGATATACATAATGTAATCAAATCTTCATTCTAAGAGATGTACCCTAAGGAACCATCAATGTAGTGTAGGATCGTAAACGCGGTAAACCCCATTTAACTGAGACACAACCAACTGAGCGTCTAAGTAGACCTGGAGGTGAGAGATACCATGTGACAAAGTGTCATGAATCAACGCTAAGATTGTGCTGTATTCATCGACATTGTTTGTGGTGTCATCTAAACAGATACCTCTTGAAGATAGCAACTGGCCCTGAGGTGTGAAAATCACCCAAGCTGCGAAAGCAAGCCTCCGAGTGTGCTGGCTAGCATCGTTCGAAAAATCAACAAACACCTCTGATTCACTTGACATCTGCCATAGTGAAAAAGATGACATAAAAAAATGACATGTCCATAAAACCAAAAAGACAAGAAAAAAGAAAATGTTTAAGACTATACATATGTTACAAGAAGTCACCCAAGGTGACCCACCTACGAGTAATACTTCTTGAGGTAGAGCCCATTTCTAGGCTCTGCCAAAGCATTTCTCTCAAAGTCCACCAGAAGATAAGTGCCCTTATTTAGAACCTCCTTCACTATGAAAGGTTCGAACCACATGGGTTTGAACTTGCCTGCCCCCAGGGGGTCCTTATCTTGGTCATAGACTAGAACAAGGTCGCCTTCAGAGAAAATCCGAGGATGGACGAATCGATCATACTGACACTTGAATTTTTGTTTGTGAGCCTCGTTAGCCAAGGCCGCATCCTGACGCTACTCAAGATATAATAAACGCTCTTCAAGCGGTGAAGTGTTTGTAAATAACTATACTGCTAACTTTAGAGAGGGGATCTGGCATTCTATAGGAAAGACTACTTCTAAATCGTAAACGAGTTGAAAAGGTGAGAAACTGGTTGCACTCTTAACAAACATTTGGTAGGCCCATAATGCTGAATACAACATCAAATGCCAATTTGACCTGGCCGAATAGATCGTTCCATGTAAGATAGTCTTAAGGGATTTATTCACAGCTTCCACCTGACCATTCGTTTGTGGGTAGTAGGGTGACAAATGTTCTTTCCTCAACCCAAGCTTTGATGTTAACTTGAACATAATTTTTGTTTTGAAAGTGACTTCCATGGTCAATGACAATCTTTCTCGAGATGCCAAACCTTGCTATTATCTGGTTAAACAAAAAGAGAGATGTGGTCTCGCCATCATATTTAAATGTTGGCATAACTTCGACCCACTTCATGAAGTAGTCTACTGCTACGATGATATAACATTTCCCCCTTGCGTAAGGAGGGTTGCATGTAGCATAATCAATCCTCCAGTTGGTGAAGGGACCAACTGTGATGACGGGAAACATGGGAGCGGGGTGTGCCCTCATCTTCTGAGAGAAGATCTGACACGGGTGACACTTCTTGACCGATTCAACACAATATTTGATTAATGTCATCCAAAATTAATCGGTTCATAAATTATTTTGGGCTGTTGCCAACCCAGACAAATGATTTCCATATGCTCCAGTGTGGCAATCGTTAAGCACGATTTCCGCTTCTTCATGGGTGAGAGACCAGTGAAGGATGCAATCTACACCTCGACGATACAGAGTGTCCTCGAGTATGAGATAGTTTTTTGGCCTGATTATGTATATGGCAACACTCATCATGAAAAGCAGAGGTAGGGCACTTCAAAGTCTAGAGATAGACTAGTATATCTCCGTACCAGGGGTCCGAAGACAGGATTAGAAACATGTATCCTTTGATAGGTGATTCTTCAGGTATAACATCACCTGATTTGACCGAAAGTTACGAAATGAGTTCCACAAAGATCAACGAATTTTTGGATTTTTCTGAAATAAAATCCAAGTCGAATTCCTGGAGGATAATTATCCATCTACTGATCTTTCCACCGATAACATGTCGTGTCAACACGTATTAAAACAGATTCACAATGACAATGACGGTGGTCTTGCGAAACAATATGTAATGACAGAACCATTGGATAGCATGAACTGCTGCCAACACAAGTTTTTCAATGTGGGAATAATTGAGTTCTAGTCCAACCAAGCCTCGACTCAGGTAATAAATCACATATTCTGAGAACATATCATCCTCCTGAACCAAGGCCATACTGATGGTCGATTCCCCAGTGACCAAGTATAATAATAAATCTTTGTTATAATTGGGTGGCCGAAGCAGAGGGGTAGATGCGAGGGCGCGTTTCAACGCTTCAAAAGAGCGCTGAGCGGCTTCATTCCAATGGAAAGGAACGTCCTTCTTCAATAAACACATGAAACCCTTTTTTATATCGGCATAGTTTGTGATGAAACACCGTAAAAAGTTCGCTTTTCCCTGTAAACTATGAAGCTAAGGGATTGTGCACGGGGGAGGAAACTGAACTATCACCTCAACCTTTAGAGGATTGACCATGATCCCTATTGTCGAAACTATGAAACCAAGAAGACGACCCGATGTGACGCAAAAACTGCATTTGTTTGGATTCAAGCAGATTCGGTAGTAGCGACATCGTTGAAAGATAAGTCGGAGGTGTGCGGGATGATCATCTCTCTTGCGAGATCGTGACTCTAAATTATTGAGATAAGCCTCGACTATGTGTTTGAGGTCATGGAAAGCAAAAGACATGGCCCGTTGAAATGTAGCTCCAACATTTTTCAGACCAAAAGGCATCTTTTGATAAGTGAATGTACCCCACGATTAGATGAAAGCAGTTTTGTGTTGGTCTTTGGGCTTGATCTGTATCTGATAGTATCTTGAAAAACCATCCATGAAAGAAAAGGCTTCACAACCTGCACATGCATCGACTATCTGGTCAATAAATGGTGTGGGGAAATTGTCTTTTAGATAGGCCTTGTTCAAATCATGGAAGTCCGTACATACGTGGATCGTACCCTGTTTTTTATTGATTGGAATGGGATTTGACACCCATTGAGTCAATTGGATGGGGCAGATGAAACCAACTTGGAGTAGGTTCTCTACTTCATCCTTAATAACTGCTGCTTTCCGAGGATTAACTGGACGAAGCTTTTGCCGGACTGTCTTAGCATCAAGATATGTTGTGATTTCATGTTCGATGATTCTTGGATCTATGCCTGATATTTCCTCGTAAGACCAAGCAAACACGTCACAAAATTATTTAAATAAATATGTGTAGATTTGAATCTCCTCGGGGGAGTAGTCTGCTCCAATGAAGATATTCTCCACGACTCCAGGGGTTCTGGAGATATCGATAGATATCATTTGAGCAATGGTTTCCATATTTCCTTCAGTGTAAACAACGTGCGTAGACAAAGGATTGATAGGACAAGCCTTTTCTCCAGTCATAGTTAGAGTGAATTCACCTGCTTCAATTCTTCTTAACTTTGGGAGGAAATAAGATCTATGATGGAGATCATCCCAGGGTCTTTCCAGACTAGTCATTGCCTCAATAATCTCCTCGTCTGAGGGCAAGACTAATTCTAAAGAATCAGTATCGGTGAGGGAACCTTGAGCCCATATAGGCTTGAAAATCAGATCTAACTCTTGTGCAGAAGTCGGATTGGGGTCGGCGGAAGATTATTGGACTGTAGAGTACGCAACTTCTGCCGCTGACAAAGGCATGGCCATGCCATGGTGCCCTATCCCTTCCATCGTGGCTGATGAAGAAGGAAGAGTCCACGGATCATTAAAGTAAGTCGTGCGAAACGATGATATTTGAAATATTTCAGCCCTAGGCTGGTTGGGGACAACCGACATGTAATGGACATTGTCGGTCGGAGGTGGGTAATCGAAAGTACCCATCAAAGGTGGGCACAAACCAACCCCTATGTTGACAATACTGGGCTGAGGGTTATCAATTATTGAGATCGTGGATACCCCTAATGAAGGGTCATGACGGGAGAAGGATAACTGATCAATGGTCACGATCTGGCCCTCGTGTGGAAACAACAAGACTCGAAAAAATGTCGCAACCACTGCTTGCATAGCGCAGGTCCAACTCCTTCCTATCAAGAGATTTTAGTCGAGAGATGCATCGACCACTTCAACTTCGATGCACACAGTCTTCCCTCCTAACTGCATGGGAAAAGAGGGGATGATTCCATGTGGTTGGAATGAACGACCATCAAAAGCGGTAAGAAGAGTAGGTGACAGAGACAAAACGGGTTGGCCAATGGCCTTCCAACACGCCAAAGACATCACACATGTCGAGGCACCCTCATCAACCACTATGTGGAAAATGTTCTGAGTAAAAGTTTTCATGGTGTAAGCCACTACTATCTGAAATGCTACTTTGTAAGGAAGACTAGGTTTTAAGTCGGGCGTATCAAGCATGATCATTCCCAGATTACAAGTCTCAGTAGATCCTAAGGCAGCTAACAGAGCCTTTCTCTGGGAAGGGTATCTCTGGAGGACTTCCAAAGTTGACATCGCACAAGGGGTTTGTGACAAATTCTCCACCACAAAGTAGTTCTGGGCGGCCCTTGCGTTTGGGTTGTGAGAAGCTTTCTTGAATGCACCTTTGGGGATGTGTGTCATTGTTTCTCCCAACGTCTTCTCAGTTTGGAGAGGAAGAGATGGGTTTTCGGCTTCTTTAACCTTATTAGAGGTGTTTGGGATTTCGTAGTCACATGTCCTAGTCATTATGTCAATGCTACCTTTCATCATGTACACATTCACGGATGAAGGATTACTTGAAGACATAGGGGGTCCCTGACTAGCCCCTTCCGTGATTGAAGAGGCTTGAGCTAAATTTTGTCCATGTGGAAATGGATTCGTTAACACGACATGCTGTATATGTGCCAATAACTTTTGGGCCTCTGCAAGCCGAGGGAATTTGTGAGTCGGATGGTCTTCCTTGCAAATATTACAAGGATACTTTGACTTCTTCTTCTCAGTGTTTCCCTCACCAACATTATTGGTAGGTTTCTTATCCCCCTTACCCTTCTTTCATCGTTTCTTCTTTTCGTCAGGTTGCTGGGTGGCCTTCAGGTTTGTCTATTATACACTATGTACATCCGACGTTTGAGTAGGGGGAGCAGCTAAACCAATGGTCTGGCTGGCCGCTGTCTGATGTATTGACAATTGTTGCACTTGATTCGAAAAATGATCGGTGGCTTCGTTTGTGCTGAACCTACAATACCATTGACATGTGGTCCATATCTCTGTCTGGTCTTGTCAAGTATCGACCGTGGTGCATTTGGTAAAACTTCGTAAAGTAAACCAGACTGAGAGTAAATCAGTTCTAGTTGTTGGGCTCTCATTATCGCTTCTTCCTCTAAAAAGACCCCCGAGGTTGCGACGTCTTTGGATAACTGTGGTACCAAAGACTTAAGGAACCACTCAAGCAAGAATCCTGGTGGGACTAACACTTTTATCAAACTCTTCTGACGTCTCCATTCTCGGATGTGATATGAGATATGGTCTGCTTTTGTTTTCTCAAAGTTGGCCAACAATTCAGTGCCACCATCATATCTCACAGGTAATTGGAAATGGTTTAAGAAATCCATTGCCAATTCGCTGAAGGAGGAGTATCTTGAGCAGTCGATCTTGATGTACCATTTTTCCACACTCTCGATGAGAGTGTGTTGAAACAAATGCAACTGGACGGAGTCGTCTCTCAAAGAATTGGATGAGCACCATAAATTAAAGGTAGTTACATGATCGCCTAGATATTAGTTAGGCTTGGCCTCGAACTTTGGGATGTATGAAGGCAACTTGGTTGGCATAGGGGGTAAACGCAGATCGTGACAGATGGGGTCGTTTAATAACCTTGTCAAGTCTGGCAAGTGCAGAGTTGTCAGAAACGATAATTTGGGTTGTTGATTGTAACCAGGGAAGAGGAACCTGGAATTTGGCTGGCATCAGGTTGCCAACAAAAGTTAGGTTGCTGGCCAGGGTTATGGTAATAACCATGGCCGTGACCAACATATGGATTCTGCGCTTGTTGAGACATCATCGGCTGACTCCCATAATAGGACGTAAAGGGGTGGGCTTGCATCACATTCCAAGGATTTTTGGAAGGGTTTCCCCCTGCCGATCCGACGGGCATAGGTGCTGAGCTTTGCCTGGGGTTCCATTGGCTATGGAAGGGGTTTCCCTTGGTCGACATCCCTGCCACGGATTCCAATGTCCTTGTGAGGAAGGAATTCCTAAGTTTTCCCCCTGTGCAGGAATAGTACCTTGCATAGGATTTTGTTGTCCATAACCGGGGTTGCCCCTGACCGAGATGACAGCTAATGAGAAAGCGTTGTTACAAAATGCATCGAACAAAGAGAATGGTGTCGAACCTACCGGCATGCTATAAGAAGGTAGTCCTTAACTCCCTGCTCCATGTGAACTATAATTTACATTCGACTCGATGGAATGTTGGTGAGCTCCACCGAGCGAAGGGGACGAAGGAGGTATATGATCCCCTCCGTAAGGGAAAGCGTTACAGGGAGCTGAAGTGCCTCTCATAGATCCTTGTAGAGGAGCATTGGAGCTCCCTGCCTTGAGACCTAATGTTTGTAGAGTGGAGTAGGAAAGTATAGTGCTCATACCGAAGCCAGGCATCTCGTATGAGAATGAAGGGTCTGTCGCACTCTGGGTAAAAGGAGCAATGATCGCCACCATAGACGGAGTCAGACCATTGACCGAGGTAGAGGCAGTCGAGACCATAGTGGCTCGGACCGACGATGGTTGGTTAGGAGGTGAAACACCCCTTGTAGTGATAACCGTAGAGGAAATATGAGTATTCCCTGAAGAAGTAGCAACATTTGTTTCCATCGCTGCTTGTGACACTACCTGACGCTCGTAAGGTTGAACCTGTACGATGATGGGTGCCGATATATCCGTGATTGGAGGGTTATATGAACCAAGAGCTTGCGCTCCGAGGTAAGAAATTATTGGTTCCTCTGGAATCAAATGTTCTCCTCTCGGAGATGAGACATGCACAATTTCTTGTAACCCGGTCGCCTCAAAAGACCCTTGTTGGTCTAGTTTTTGCCTTGGCGGTGGCGGGGGTGGCTTGAGATCAACCAGCGACAGGCCCAAAAGCCTTCGCGACCAATGGAGCTCCTGATCCTCCACTATGTGAGAAGATCAAAGACACACTAGGGCTTTCTATAATCATTTAAAAAACCAACACACACTATAAAAATTTCCTATGAAGTAAGACATGCAGATCACTAGCTAGTTGGAATAACAATTACAACAACCAACACTAGAGCAACTTACCGGTGCAAGTGAAACTCAAATACAAAAGAACTCTCTAGGTATACTCTACAAAGTGTGGCCCGATGTCTTCCCTAGGTACCACAATATACCCCCACAGTCACTTGTGTAAGTCCCTAAGATAAAGGCAACCAGGTTTCCAATGCGCGAACAGTCACTAGGCGTGTATAGTCGACAGTCGGGTGGACTGTAATGAGCAGGGTATCAAGCCTGAAACCTATCAAGGGTATCAAAAAAAAGTGTTCTAGAAGACGACTGAGGACCTCAAATGGATTTGAGACCCACGAAGCTTCGTGGCAAATGCGATCAACATAATCCCAAGATAAGCCCTCTATATGCGTTCCCCACTACGCTTGGTCTGACTTTGGAGGGGTTATCTCCACTACCTTTCCGCACGTGACCTCATGTTTAGCCCTTGTGTTAGAGGGGGGTCCGAGATAACTTTCACGGTTAATGGACTTTCAAGCACTCCCTAGCTCAGACTCTTATGTTTGTTTTTGTAGCCTTGAAGAGTTTCCTCTCCAATCCTAAATCAAGGATCTAGCCTAGACTAAATTGATGAACCCTTTAAACACAAAGTCTAATAACTTTTAATTAAGTGTTAATTTTAGTGGATGACTTAAGTCAAAAGGAATGAAAGTGAAACCAGTGGTGTTCTTTAAGAGACGAAAGAGAAGAGCATAAGATGATACTGGAAACAAAAGTACTTCTTTCTTCACAAATAAATATTTTCCAATTGAAACTCTTTCACCAAACTTTTCGTTACTAATTTTCTCAGATATTCGAAAAGAAAAACTCAAAACAAGATTTCACTCAACTACGAGCTACTTAATGTCCTAAGCATTCAAGTAAAGAACTTAAGAAAAATTTATTTTTCCTTGGTAAATGAAGCAAGTGAACCTAAACTACTTTAACAAACAAAGAAATGAAAGATTTTTTTTTATTGTTTTATGCTTCAAAACAAGAAATTTGAAAATGAATTCTTTTCTTTTCTTCCAAAGAAAAAAAGGGAAAAATGATGACAAGACAAGACCAAGAAATGGCTTCTGGCCCAATCGCAGATTGCAGGGAGTCACTGACAATACCAAGAAGGCAGATCAAAGCAGACTCACCAACTTGTTTAAAAACCCTATTTAAAGAAAACACAAGAAATATTTTGTCAAAAGAAAGCTAAACTGAAGTCAGACCTAGGTTACAGACTCCTATAACAAAGACCAATACTAGATCAAGAAAACCCCCGAGGAGTGTGACTCCTAACAGTGAAGAGGATGACTGCCTCTTCTTTTTACAAAAAAATTCTCAATAGGCATGTTACTGACACTTCAATAACCAATGTATGTACGTGGGCTGTCCAAGGGCAGGGTGCGTATGCACATGTGAAGGCCCATTACATGTGGCGTACACCTCTGCAACTCCTCAAAAAAAATGAAAAAAACAACAGTCCAGCATAGGCAGAGAATACTGGTATGGAAGACCAACATACCTCAAAGACATAGAAGCTCACAGAAACTCAGAAAACAATAAATAAACTAATTTAAAGCACCCAAAACAAATATCCCCAAAGACCCTAGAGGCTCCCCCAGTATGGTCGCTAATTCTGCCATAGTGGGAAAATCCCTCTACGAACTACACCAAGGGTCTAAAGTGTAGGCAGAGAAAACCGTCTAAAGTCTCCTACTTTTAAACACTATCCCAACCTTACCCCACAATCATACATAAAAGACAAGAGAGAGGGATCCGATAGGCCTACCTTAAACTCCGTGTCCGGTGTCGATCCCTTTGCGCTTGGTTGTTTCCTGACTGCAAATCTCCTCCCAAGGCTGACTTGCATTCATCAAAAGACAAACAAGAAACTACAAGCATGCATTCTGCATATGGATTAGTGGGTTGGACATGATAAACAATAAATGTAAACAAATCATATAAGTTTAAGACGTCATTTGGCAGGACGGAAAAAGTACTTCTTTATATTAATCTCATAAAAAATCACTTACAACATGAGAATGACACTGCTCCTCGAACTTGGTCCTAGGCTCCTCTTCACCATGAACCAACTGCCTCCACGTCTTCTTCTCCTCTTTAGTTCTCTCTTAGGGAAATGGTAAAGGGATTTGCAATTGGGGCAAAGGGGTATTGATAAAATGGGCATAGTTTCTTTGCTCTCGGGCTTCTCATTGCAATGGGATCGGGACCCCAACCCCTTCTTTTATAGGCCAAAAGGGATAGTAAAGGTGTTACACATTATTTTCGTCATCCCTATGACTGTTAATGATGTAAACCTATCTATTGCCTTCAGAGGGGTCAATGTCCTGAGTTCCTGAAGAAAGAAGAGAGAAGAATTTTTCCTAATAAAAGAAGTTGCATTCTCCTTTGTAAAAAGAGAAGTTCGCAGGTTGCTATATAGGTAGGGTGCGAGAATCCCTGATTCTCGCAGGTTGCACCATAGCTGGGTTGCGAGAGGTTCGCAGGTTGGAGTGTCTTTGAGTTTTTCCTTTGTCAAGATAGATTGTGAGTAGTATCAGATCTATGGTCTCAGAATTCTTGGAGTGGAAGTGTGTGGGGAACGGAGGACAATTGGAAGAGACCTTATGACATCAAGGCCATGGTTGTAATCTCTCTTTCACATTTAATATGATACAGTTCATCGTTGTATGAGCGTTGGAATGGAGCTACGATGGCGATGGCGAGAGGAAGCAACATTTAAATGGTATGTCACTCATCCCTCTTTAGTTAGTAAATTCAATATCTAAAACTTAAGGAAAGCATCATGTTCTGGTGTGTTTTGTTCTAGATCTAGGTGGATCTAGGGAAATCAGTTAGTGTCCGCACCTACCGATTAGTGCAATAACAAAATTGGCGACTCCACTGGGGAACAGATTGTTTCCTAGTTAGTCTAGTTTCCCTTGCTTTGATTGCTTTTTTTTTGGTCTTTGAGTCTGTGGGAGATCCATCCAGACTCTCTGGATCTGAAAGTTCACTCAAATTTAGTCCTTTTTTCAAATTTTTGCTTGTTTATAGGCATTCTCGCACTGTACCCTTTAGTGGCTTGCGAGAAACACCTGAGTTCACACCCTGGTGTTAAGTCCAGTGTGAACCCCTTGCAGTCAACCTTTGTTTATCCTGTGAGAGTCTTTGATTCTCGCACTATAATACACATCCAGCCTGCGAACTTGTTTGTAAATTTTTTTAGATTGGGTCTTGTCATCTTCTGATGACCCAGTTTTGCTTTGATCAGCTGGATTGAGCTTTTGGAGCCTATATTGATCTGCTTATAGTCTGCTTGACATCCTTTGAGTTGCTCTTAGCCACTTTTGCTTTGTTTGGTTTTGAAGGATTAGTCTCTTGCTTTGAGTGTCTTTCAATTACAAAGCGTGTGTTTTCTTTAGAATTGTTTAAGGAAAGATGAGATTTCTTCTGAATAGTTCGCTTTAAAAGAAAACTTTTAGTTTGGGTTTCTTTGTTTTAAGAAAGTTCATTATTGCTTTTAGCGAAACTTTTGAAACAAAAAGATTTAATTTCTTGCTTTATATTAGATTGGGGGCATCCTTGCATTTGAAGTAGCCAAATTGCATGATTCTTGTCATTTCTTGATCTTAAATTATGAAAAAATTCCCCCCATGAATCATGCATTGGTGTTCAGTACCTTTTTCTCATTTCTTGAGAATCTTGATATTGATGAATTTAATATATTTTGGGACATCGTGCATATGGGAATGATAAATGTTTTCTCCTTCTCGTAGCATATCTTTCGTCGAAATGAAAAGATTGCATCTTCATATCTTTGCATAATTTTCGAATCGGTCAAAACACCATATTGTCCACGCCATCTTCCTTTTGAGTAACAACAACGATAAAATAAAGCGCTTATAAAAATTTGATTAGACATTTTTTATACTTTCTGGTAGCAAACCTACATTAGATTAGCATTAGGGCTTTGGAAAAGGTGTGAAAGATAACTTTCCAAAGTTGCAAACAAACATAGAATATTGAATTAGGGAGCGGTTAAATCCACTTACTTCATTCTGTCTTGGGAAGCCTTCTAACACAAGGGTCAATCACGAGGTTGCATTGAGACTGGCAGAGTTACTCACTCTGCTTTGTTGGTCTTGGTGTAGAGATTGCATGTATTATGGGGGTCACTTGAAGGTATACCCACAATGATGAGTGGAAGCCTCTCAAGTTGATTTCGGGCTAGATACCCTGCCCTTGCGTGTGGATCGGACTGTTGACTATTTCCCCAGGCATCATTGTTGTTTGTGGTAACCTTAGTGGCCTATCTCTTTAGGGTCTTTACACAAGGTGACTGTGGAGGGGCAAGTGTTCACGGTACCTAGAATCGACGTTGGCCAAACTCACTCGGGCTCCTTGGAGGGTATACCCATGATTATATGTGGGAGCTTGCACCAGGGTGTAAGTCCGTTAAGCAGGTCGTCAACGTAACTTTTCCACCCACTCTATCTTAGCCCCTTCTTACATTGTTTCCGCGACGTTAGATTTCATCACCAACTAGTGTGCTCATTGTGAGAAGGTTTTGTTTGTTTGCTTTCTTACTAGATTTTTAGTGTGTGTTGTTTGTTTTCCTTAGAGGAATCTAGATTGGATATTTATTTAATGGTGTCAGTTCCCAGAATGACCAATGAAGGAATCCCTGCTCCAGGGGAACCTTTTATTTTTCCTTCTTATGGAAACATTGGTCCTCCTCATATTGTTACTTTGAGCCTTCCAGGTCTCACGATTGGATTGCCAGTGTGGTTGTTTTCCACTCAGGTAATCCTGAATGCAGTAAGTGCTTCAGTCGTAAGCACTTCCCCCC
>JASDQU010100610.1:517240-530081 GCA_032191745.1 Picea mariana | reverse complement strand
GACCAGACAAAAACGTCCTTGTACTGTTTGAACACTTCAACATATTTTCTTTTTACTTCAGGGGGAAGGTATTTAGATATTTTTACCAGCTTAGGAGTTTCCTTGGTGCCTATTCATAGTCTTCAACCTCTTTAGGCTGAGGCTGTAAAATAGACTTTAAGGGAATGTCGTTACGATCGAATAATCTCTCCATAGGAATCAGACCCTTAGGGATCTGATTATTTTTTAGTACGAGCATGCGGTGATTTGCGATCTTATCTCGAAACTCCTGAGGATCTTCACCTTCCTGCATAATCCAAACAGGATCATTCTGATTTTCTTGATCAATATGGGTTTCAACAAATTCGTCCACCATTTCTAAGAATTGTCTGATTTGCTCATCATCTTCGAATACCTGCTAGTGTTGTATATTGTTTGGTATTGATGGTCTGTGCCTCATTTCTATATAATATTTTAGCTTGAGGACAGTAGGAGGTACAAACATCGCAGCGACTTTGGCCAAGGAATCCGCCTGTTGATTTTCAACTCTGGGAATGTTGTGGATATTAAACGATGAGAACAAATTCTCAATCAGATCCCAGGAACAATTTCTGTAGGATCTCAACCTTGGGTGTTTGGCCTGGTACTGCTGCTTTATCTATTTTACGATCAATTATGCATCACCATAAACAATCAGTTTTTCAATTTTCAGCTTCCTGGCAGCCTCTAATCCCAAGACCAAGGCTTCATATTCACATACATTATTGGTGTAATCGATATCCCAMTGTAATTTGTAAGAGAAGGGAATAATCAACTCATCCCCGGGTGCCACAAACAACACTCCAGCTCCTGCTCCTTCACATGACGAATCACCATCGAAATACATTTTCCAAACTCCAACCTTATTTACATTTTCATTTGTTTTTTCAATTTTTTCTTTTTCTGTATAATTTTCTCCTATACATTCTTCTAAATCATCATCAATCGATAGTATACAATTACCTAAATCCTGATTTGCGACATACACAGGGTAATTATTCGGATTCAACGGATCACTTACTACATATGCCAGCCTTGTTTCTTTGTACACGCAGGTGAACTGTCCGTCGAAGATCGGGATTGTAGTGTATGTCATGTCGAGTTGAAGGGATCCTCCAAGCTTAGCGCCCCAAGACCTGGATAACAACATACCATACTTCGGAGAGATATCARCAACAACCACATCCATTAGAACATTTTTTATAGGAATTTGTGCAAGATTAACTACTAAATCTTTAATCATACCCAAACATTTAACTTTTCTCGAATCAAAAGAATAAAGATCTCCATATGGTTTGGTAATTTCGAGACCAAGTCTATCCATGATAGCTTTAGGCATCACATTRTGGGAGGCTCCAGAATCCAACATGCAATTATGGAGCAGATGATCATGCACAATTAGCGTAATGTAGAAAGGAGCGATAGAATCTTTGGTACCTTCAAAATGTGGACCAAACACTATATTCGGTTTATCATCTTCTAGATTTATAACGTCAGCCTGACTTTCAATATCCGAAAAATTTATCATTTTGGCAATTTGTTTTCTGTATATAGGGTTTTTCGCTAGTTCGACCAGAGGTACAGGAATCTTGATCTTATTAATCTCATTTTCTAGATTGAAATTTCCCGCTGCTTTATCAGCTTCTCTGGTTTGGGTCTCTATCTCCCTTCTTTCTGATTTATTGTTATGTGTTGCTTTTGTTTAAGCTATTTTTGCTTCCGCAGTCCGTGTTTCAGCTGTTTTTGTTTTGATAGTCTGCGTTTTAGCCATGGGTATTTCCACTGTTCTTGAATTAGTAGCTGGTGTTTCTGCTGTTTTTGTCTTGGCAGACTGTGTGTCAGCGGCCTTTGTTTTAACGGTCTGTCTTTCAGCAGCTTTGGGAACTGCCTCGTCCGCTTCCCCTCTCGGCAAGATTCTCTTCGGTTGGGCAGTTGTCGTATTTCTATTTCTAGGCCTCAAATTATATTTTTGTTGGAGCTCGGCMATTATACTATCGACGATTCCTTGATAAGCAGAATCTTCTGTGATATTTACGCTATCATCATTATTAGATCGATATTCTGCGTTTAAAGACCTTTCATAATCTTGTCTTGTCAGATGAGGTTGTTGGCAGTCATCACCAAGATTATTCATATCTTCCTCTAACTCCTCAAACTCCTGTATGTCATCTCCTCCTATAAAATTTTTGTTTTTAAAGTGAGTCTGAATCTTTTGATCTTCATTTTTAATTGGTCTTTGTTGTATTTGGGAGTTAGGGTTCCTCCTGAAATCTTTTCTAGTGAATTGATTTGCTTTAGATTGATCCAGTTCCATCTTCGAAATTTTGTTTGAAAATTCTTTAATTATTTTTGCCATATCATCCATCTTGTCTTCTGAGGACCTCCCAGACCTAGAGGGTCCTGCTTGTTCTCTAAATCGTCTAGTCTCTTTATTTCCCGTTTCAACTTTAGTTTTTAATTTTCCCAATGCCATCATATTTGACTTAATCTCTACAGCATCGTCTTGCATTCTAGTAAGGTCGGCGACTCTCTTCTCTCTCAACAGTAGAGCAAAATCAGGCTCAAAAGCTCCGACGAAAGTTACTTTTGCTGCTGGTTGGGAAGGTTTAACCTTAGCTGGGATCTTGTTGTATAATTTATTAAATCTTTGTGTGAATTCAAGAACTGTTTCTGAATTTTTCTTTCTTAAAGCTCCAAACTCGGTTAAATAATAAAGGTGATCTTTTCTTTCTCCCCATTGTCTGAGAAAGACACTTTCTAACTCGTCATATGATCCTATTGAACCAGCCGACAGTGCTCGGAACCAGGTTCTCACCTGTCCTTCGAACGTTTGAACTAAGAGCCTTGAATAGACGTCTTCATGCTCGAGGCCGAGGATATCGACGAATTGATCAAATAAATTTATATGTTCGGTCGCGGTTAGGTCTCCCTCTCCGGTGAACTTTGGCAGATTTTTCATATAGTTTTCGGGTAAATCATGGAGGGGAACTGGTAGGACCAAAGGAGCATATCTAGTAGCTACTTTAGCGAAGATCCTAGGAGGTGGGGGTGGCCATTGACCACCTCCTCCTCCTCCTGCACCATGTCCTCCTCCACCTCCGCCACCACCTCCACCGGCAACAACCATTGGTAATCTAGGGGATGAGACTTGGAGATTGTAGAGGGGGTTTTCAAAGATGTGCAATGACCTTTCAGTTACTTCGGGATGACACGTAAGAGGTTCCGAGAACTGACCGTCAGGAGACAGAAAAACTAGAAAGTCGGGAAACGAGAGATGGGGACTAGGTTCTTCAGATTTGTAGGATATATAAACGGGAGAACCAGCGGGAGTCGAATTAGAGTGTAAGATGTATTCTTCGATAGTTCGGGAAATTGGACTCTTCACTTCGGGGACTGATGAAATATCAATTGAAGCAGGTATCGAGATGAGCCTTTTACCTTTATTAGAAAAAGGGGTAGTTGAATCGATTTCGGTCTTTGTCTCGAATAAAATGAATTTGGGGTTTATGATTTCGGCTTCAGTCCTATCAGCCGACGTTTCTCCGAAAAGGATTTGGGTGGAAACTTCTTGCGGAGTTAACGGTTCAAGTGGAACCTTAGCATTAGACTGTGTGGGTTTGGGTTGGTAAACTTTACTTGTGGATGCAGTGGTTTGTTCAAGGTATCCCCTTGGTTTTAAAATTTTTTCAGAGTCGGAAACAGGCGTGGTCTGCCTATCGTCAGGGTTTTGTCTGGTATTCCTTCGACCGAATGCCAGTTTATTAATTGTGGAGTCGCCAATTGAAAAATAAAAAATTAAGCCTTACAATGTATTCAATCTTTGTTCACTATCAAAGAGAGAAACTTACCAATGTCGTTCTCCCAGGGAAAAGATCACTTCGTTTCTCCGTCCTTGGCAATGGCGCCAAAAAGATGTTGTTCCTGAGTTTGCACTTAAGGCTCAAAGCACAATGTCAGGCATCAGGAAATAAGGAAAGTTTTTAATGTTCGCTTTTTCTATCTCAGTTATGTAAGAAAATTCCTTGAATTGAATTGATAGTATAACAACTCAGAGGCCATTTTTCATGTCTGAGTTAAATTTGAAAATATTGGATGTAATGAGAGAAAAACATAAAGCTATTAGACAAAGCAAGGCATCAAATACAGAAGAATCTTACTTTGTTACAGGAGAAGAAAGTAGATGATGTAACCTTTAATGAAGCATAAAATATAGTAACGTAGTTACTCACAAGTCTTGTATTTGCTAATAGCCAATACATAGGAAAATCTGTTTGTTATCAAATAACTGAATGAAATATAACCACAGTAGATGTTGTACTAAGTTATGATTAGACATTCATCAAAGAACTATATGAAAAAGATGTTGGAATTTGGAAAAACAAAAGAACACACAACTCAAATAGACGAAATATGGAATCTCTTGTCTGCGCCTGTATTAATTCTTGATGAGGAAAGAGTTTTCAATTACAACTATCAAGAAGCGGCCTTGGTTCATTCTTTCGAATATGTATTTATACAAAAGTTGCCAACCTCAAACGGTTGGAATTCTTCTAGTTTTAGAATTACAAAATATGGAAATTGAAACACTTCATTTGCAATCTTCTTGATCTTCTCGTTATGCTGGCATGAACGTTTCCTTTCCTGTCTTCTAGTTCCAAAATAGATAATGTACTCAAACTATACTCATTTGTTTTCAGAAGTATTACCTTTTCCCTGCTCAATACATTTGATGCACCTGCCAACAAATTCGACTACCAACCCGGAAGACCCTGTCAAGTTATTAGCCTAAAAAATGTATAATTTCTTTTCCAGCTGAGGCAATTTCACTTCTATTCGTGCATCCTCTGAAATAATAGACTATAGTTGCAGATTAGGCTTCACTAGCCACTTCTCTATTTGAGCTATATCAACCTATTTTATCTGTGATATTTCAGCTCGTGCTTCCTCCATATTTGTTTTAATGTCAAGCTGATGTTTGGCTATATTAATCTGACCCAGTGTTTCAGAACAATTTTCTTTATCAAAGCCTAATAATTCTTTGTTAAGTGAACAAAAAACTTCTTCACAAGATTCTTTCAATTCCTTAGCCATTTTCCTACCTTCGGTTATGTGTTTGACTCCCAAGTCTTTAGTATAATATTACCTCTGGTTTGCTCTGAAATAGACAACCCAGAGGCTATAGCTCTTCCTTCTTTTGCTGATGATATAACTGCTTCTTGGAAGGTAGTTCGGGCAACGATAGTGTCCCTCTCCCTTAAAACGATATTACTTAGTGCTTCATCCATCACCTGAGAATGGTTTTGGACAATTTTTACTTTAGAGAGCAGGCCTTGCTAAGCTATTTCCAGTTTCTTTAGCACCTCCAACGCTTGAGCTTGAAATAGTGCTATATCCACAACCATTTTCTCAGTGGAACTGACCTTGTCTTGCAATTGTTTTATCAACTCATCTTGCTGAATAGTCTGTCTTTCGCTCACTTGCATCTTCTTATGTATCGCGTCAAG
Source organism: Picea mariana (assembly GCA_032191745.1). Lineage (NCBI taxonomy): Eukaryota > Viridiplantae > Streptophyta > Pinopsida > Pinales > Pinaceae > Picea > Picea mariana. The sequence goes on along the minus strand of JASDQU010100610.1, from coordinate 524,559 downwards.
ACTGGACTTGAGCAGTTGGATTTCTTGCTTATCACTAGCTCTAGCTTGTTCCAGTCCTTTATTGACTTCTTCTCTGACATTCTTTTCTGCATTCCTTAGTTGATTTTGCAGCTGACTTATCATCTGATTTCTCTGCTTCAGTCTTTCTCTTAGATTATTGACTAAGAACATGTTAGTTGTTGCAAAAGCTCCCAAAGAGCCGACCACCTCTGTAGCAAAATCTTCATCTTCCAAATTCTGTCCATCTAATAATACTCTGTGTTTTTTGACCGTTGCACCCTCTCTCTGGTGCATTTCTTTCTTCACCACAACTTTCCTTTTCTTACTGAAAAAGAAATTAGAGGGAGGTATCTCTTCAATAGAGATGGGCGTGAGATCTCCTATGAGTATTACCTCTGTATTGGGGTTTCCTCTAGTGGACTGTAACGGAGTGACAATCTTGATGGGGTTGCCGATTTCTGTGTATAACTGTTTTCCGGTTTCATCCGTAGTTGATTTATCTGGTGAAGATAGTGGCCTATCTTCTCCCTGCTTTGTTAATGTCTCTGGTTGATCTTTGGCCTAGTCATCAGATACCTCTGCCGTCGGGATATCCTTTTTTCTGAGTTGAGATGTCAGACTTCACCGAGTCTTCCAGGGCTTCTTGTTTGTTGGAGCTTCCGACTTCTGGATTCTGGGTCTCTGTTTGCTGTGTAGCAGGAGCCATCAGGTTTTCCCCTTGTAATACTTTCGGGAGACCACTTCTTTGGTGTTTTTGGATGTTGTAAAAATCAATCATTTTGTCAGGCGATAGGGTTCGAACTCGGCTCAGAACGTCTTGGTAAGATCTCACCCCTCAGAACACTTCGTCTTGAGGGGATTCTTCGTGTTCATACCTTTTAAGATTGCAACTGGCCATATGGTTACCTACAACCTTCTGTGGGTCGTGCTTCTTAAATTCAATGCTAACCAACTTCATTTCTTCTAATGCCGCAGCTTCCACTCTGGAGTGGCCGAAATCTAATAAAGAAAATACACCAATCTGTAAGGGAAAAGATGGCCATACCTTTTTCTGCACGGCTTTGAGTTCTTTGCTAATCCCGCCGAGTACAGTTTGTCGTGCATCCTCGCGACACACTAATCGGTCTGGTAAAAACTGCGGTAAAGCATATGGGGGAACTGAACAACCGAACACTCTGACATAAGAGAAGTGCTCCTCGATATACCTGTCTGCCACTTTATCCAGGTTAGCCACGATTGTATCTGAAATTCTAGGAGGTGGGTGACTAAAAATAGCAATGTGCATCGACATCGCTAGCCAATTATAGATTTCATAAAAGAAATCTTTCGCCTTGTCTTCCTAGAGTTTTGAATGATAAATATGAATTGGTTCTGCGCTATCTGGAGTGCAGCTCCAGCCCATCAGCAAGAAAGGCGTCATGAAACAGATGGCGTCCATAATATAAGCTGACATAAAAAATGAAGCTGGTTGTCCTTTGGCTTTCTTTGCCCGGTATTCTGTAATTTCACTGTCCAGACTATTCGACAATATCTTGGCCCAGTCGAAAGAATAAGCTTCCGCCACTGTGTGTATAATGGGCACCCATGGTAGAAAGAAATGGGTTGTGTTCTCTTTTCCATAAAGTCTGCACATCATCATGGCTATATACATGAAATGTGGTTGTTATGATGAGATTGAGTATATGCCGTGAGAATCAACCTTGAACTTTTCGGGACGTGAGCACCAATCCTTGATCAAATCCGAAAGATTTTTCCCATATTGATCACACTCCTCCTTGCTGAAATTCTCTAGAAAACTGCTATTGTAAGTGAAGTGTGATGTTCAAGACAGCTTATACATCCCCTGTATGTGTTCCGGCCGAAATGACCCAACAACCACCCTCTGAGAATTGAAAATAGTTCTAGTTGGGATATCCACATGATCGAGTGCCCATTTAATCATGTTAGCGTAGGGTAAAAGACTCGGCCTTGTTGCTACCTTATGCATCTCTGCCTGAGCAATAGTTTTGTATTTGATGGATAAGTCTTCCTTTTCGTTGTCGCTCGAATCATCAAGGCAGTTTATCAGCTCGTACTGCAGGATGTTGAATACGTTTGTCCAGGTTTTCACTGTGTTTATACTTCTGGGGTGAGGTATCAATGATAACCTCTGAACTCTGGCCTGAACCCTCACTAGTCGTTTTGGCTGCTTTTCGTGGCGGCATGGTAGCAACTCTAAAAGAAAACCTGCTATTTGTCACAGAAAACACACAGGACTGAGTATCTCGTTAGGCAAGCTCTGTGRAAACGAGAATGTAATTCAGAAAATAAACAAATATTCTTTGCTTTAAGCATATCAATCTGCGTAGATCTTTTTCTGACAACGCGTTTAATTCCTTTATTCAAARAAAAGAAAAGAAATTAAAAAAAAAATCGCGATTTGGTCAATTAATATTAATCGAGTTTAATCTTTTAATTAATCGTGATTAGTTAAGGCTTTCGCGACTTCAGGTATCTGGATTTCAAGTTTTCGTTCAAGACAGGATTCCCGAAAYGCGAAACTGCGATATGGTTTAATTATCGTTAATCATTATTAATCGTTTAATTAACCCGGTTTAATTTTAAGCTAGTTTCGCAATTTCGCATATCGGAATTTTGGTGGTCGTTTGAGGCAGGATCCCCGAATCACGAAGTTGTGATGTGATTGATTAGTACTAATCGCTTTTAACGCCTTAATTAACATGGCTTAGAACTTATCGTAGTATCGCGATTTCGCATGTCGGGATATTGAGACTCTTTATATGTTGGACTGTTAGGTCTGTGAAACCCCGAAACCCGATATTTTGAAGACTTTTTTTAGCGATTTGACCCTTTAACTAGTGGGCATTTCCATAACTTTCAAGGACTTAGGATCGTTGTATCAAACGAAAAACCTCRTCAATGGTGATATCCGAGTGCGTGTTTGTCTTTATTTAACGAAAATCAAGCCTATTTAACTCAACAGCTTAGAAAAAATACATGTTTCAACACCTTGGATGATATTGCAACCTTGTTCTTGTGTGATGCTGATGCATGGAGGCTAGGGAAAGTTCTTGGAGAGCCTAGCTTGACGAGTCTTGAGCTTGGTGTGATACCTTGCTTGGAAGAAGACTTCTTTATTGTACCCTTGATGTTCGTTGGAGGTCTTTTGTGTTGATGCAAGGGTTGAAGATCTAGGATTTGAGGACTCAAACCCTAGGATGGATATGTGGACTCGGAGGCTAGCACTAGAGTTGTCCTGCCATGTACTTGTGTGATGCAAGTTGCAACATGGCTAAGGTTTGTAAACCCTATGGAAGACGAGCGAGTGTGGAGAGCTTGTGTGATACATGCTTGGTGAAAGGCCAAGGAGGACTTGCCGACGTGTATGCTAGCTTGTTGAAGATCTTTGGTGGAGTGACCAACTTTGGTTAGTAGTGATTCCTAGCTAGGAGTTGGTGGCTAGGGTTTTCTTATGGTAGACCAAGCTAGGGTTTTGAGAGCTCGACTTGCACCAGTTTTGCGATAAAACTATGATATGTACTTCATCTTTTATAAATATATGAAGTTTTCAGCGGTCTAAATTTTGTGTACTTGCAGATTTGATTTTCAGGTTATGTTATCTTCATGATTAATTAGATTCCAGCCTTGGTTATGCTGCATGCACACTGATTTGACATAACAAAGGACATAATTGTTTAAGTGATTTAACACATATCTAGAATATAAGAGGGCAGATTTACTGCTGTTATAAGACATTTCAGATCTCTTATATGCTTGGAAAGTGTGCACTAAGGGCTGTAGTGTTATGGTGTTGAAGTACACTTGAATGGTATTTACTATTTACTTTCTTGGGATGCCTTGTGAAATTGGGTTGAAGAGAAGTGAAATATTGCCACTGTAAAATAATATTTCAGATTCAGCCCTAAGGCTGAAAGTTCACAGAAAATAGATCGGAGAAATCTCAAGTAAATGAGGTGAAATTTCTGAATTTGAATTAAAAGTAAAATTTTTGAAATTTCAACAATATTTACAACTTTTAACATCTCAAACCATGAACGTATACTATGCCCAATATATATCTTGTCATATTCATTTTTTCCTGCATATTTGGAGGCATCTTCACCAGCTGAAGTGATGACAGTATGATTAGTTCTGTCAAATGCCTGTCAAGGCAAGATTTGAGAAGTGGACCACATAAGGTGTCGGTTGGATATTTTTGGATCTCCACACAATGAAGAGTCATGCAACGTGACCAAGGGCCCATATGTACCTAGTCTGTCATTTACAAAGTTGAATTTCTTTAGTAGCTTCTTACTTTTAGGAGTTGCATTTGCACTCCCACTGCTCATCATTTCTGATGTAATTTTGAGTCCCATCGACCTACTTTTTTGGTCATTTGTGGACAGTAATAAAATTATGTTATGTAATCTTATCTTGTTTCCTTATTCATTGGTTTTCTATTTCTCTCTCTCTCTCTCTCTCTCTCTGATTTCCACCTTTATTTCTACAGTTTTGGTTCTAGTCATTCTAATGTTTCTGATTCTTTGTCCCCAGTTTCCTTGTTAAATGCAGTTTCTTTCTTTTTTCTTATTTTCTCCTTGAGTGAAGCTTTACTATGCAGAATCACAGAAGATTAATTGCAAAGGAAACTTGTGTTTCAAGATAGAAAATATATAGCAGATCTATTCAACTTCAATCAGAGGTCATGAAATTACAAAGTTGTGTTTGTTAAAACAGTCACTGGTCCTTTACACATTGGCTGTGTATTAACTATCCTTTGTTGGATTCACTTGCTCACACCAGGAACCTTATGTACTTACCTGTTCGAGTGGCAACAGCATTAGAGAATCGTTGTGCACAGGCTACAGGCCAAAGGATGGGGAAGATGAAAACACCACTAATTAGTATTCTGGAATCTCGCTTAGCAAGCACAGAAGAGGAGTTGCGAGAATCAATGCCAACAAAAAAGGTTTTGTGTCATATTTTTCTAATATCTGTTTTCGGATTTTATGATGCTGTGTTCTTTAGATTGACAACCACCAATGAAATTGAATTTTGGTATTGAGTCATTGGTTTGCAATATGATTTTCAAGGCATTATCTTTTTGCTTCTTTTGTTTTGCAATTACTGGCAAGAACAAATTGGGCACATCCATACACAAGAAGACCTGTTATCCCCCACTTTTAGGGATAACTAGGAGATCATGTCTCAAGGCTCACAGGTCTTAGACATGGAGTACCGAGAGCAGGATTGACTTTAGCATGGCCTTGGAGGGCCCACCTTTTCTTTCTTCCAGCATCTTTATCTTGTCAGCAACAACAACATCCACCACCGTCGGCTTGGTCCTATGTCGGAGATGGTTCTTGCTCCATGAGGTAATTAGTTCAGGTATCATGGTATGTGTCACTTTGATCATCAAAACCCTTGAATGTGTGCATCTGATTCCTTTTATTTCTAACGATTGCTTGGATCTTACACTTGCCCACTTGACCACGTTTGGGGGGATTTATAGGATGCCCTAGCAAGCTTGTGTCTGTAGGTTTTGGTTTTCCACTGGGGGGATTTCTGAAAAGCCATCGTCCGCTCCCATCACAACACCACTTTTTCATTTTGTTTCCTGCTCACTTATCCCATTCCACTTGTCCGAGCACTGGGTTGACCTATTTTCAGGACTGCACCTTATCTCGTGGGAAGAAGGGGCTAAAGGCCCAGAAGGTAAAAGCAAGCTGGTAAAAGATAAAAGCCTAAGAATAAAACCTTGAGATGCTTCGTCCAGGGATCCCCGAGAAAGCAATAAAAGGCTTCTCAGCAAGAAACAAGAGGGACCCGGAAAAGTAATAAAACAAGACTTAACCAGAGGATAGGGGGTCTCATCACGAGCCAACCTATTAGGTCCATGGGTACCTAGCGGTATGACATTGCCACCAGTTGGTTACCATGCCAGGGCAATGACCCTTGGTTGCATGGCCAAGGGAAAGGGGGTCTCATCACGAGCCAGGCTTCTCATTTCTGTGAAAGTACTTGTGGGTAATGTTGTCACCACTGGTCACCACGCCAGGGCAGTGTCCCCTGATTAACTCTTGAAAAAAAAACAATAAAGAATAAAAGGCAAGAATGGGCTTGAAAAAAATGCATCCAGGACAGGTACAACTCGCCTTCTACAAAGGCACCCATAGGTAACATTTTTGCATCCTTGGCCCTCATTGCACCCACCTGCTTGGACATTCCCTGACCACATCACTCAATTACATGGCTTGGATGAGGTCTCTTTCGGGAACTTTCCTTTTTCTAGTGGACATTAGCCCAATAGGACGCCTTGTCTTTTTCTCCAAACTTGTATTGCAGGCTTGTGTAATGTCTTTGGGCTTTCAACTGATGTATTAGGGATTTTATGCACATGTTTAATAATATTGATGATGAGATGTGATTGACATTGCTATGATCCCTGTGACTAATGAGCCCATGGAGGGCGTAGCTGTTGATGTGCAGGATCATGCCCGACAGACAGGTACCATTTTGGACTGGTACACATGAGGAGATCAGTTCGGACCTCCATGGGGCTGAAGAGCCCATCAGATGGATGCTAAGACCCCATCAAGGGGCAGAGACAGGATAGAGATGGATCAGGGGCTTTGCACTGGAGAAGAAGAGGATGTTCCACCAGAGGCACCTTGGCAGAGCCTGACCTAGGGGGATTGGCCCTTTTCCAATGGGACTTTGGCCTTAGAAGGCCTAGGATGTCACCCATGATGACCATGACGTCATCCAACCTTATGGACGTCTTGGGAGGCAGACTGGGCAGTATTGGCACGTGTGGCAGGTTGGAGAAGCCCAAGAAGTGCTAAGGTTTTGCTCCAGGATGCTCCATTTGCGCTAGAAGGGGCTAACGTCTCCCTTAGAGGGGCTTGACGTCTCTTTTCAGCTTGATTAGGGTTTTAATTTGACATTTTAATGTAAAAACAGTATGATTTAGTGTTTTGGCCTTGTCGACCTTTTTCATGACCTAAAATGTAAATTTAGGTCATGGTACTGTATAAATGAAGGATTTTTACCTTCATTTTTAGTAGGATCTCTCACTCAGTCATTAGTGAGGTCTGAAATTTGCGCCAGACTTGGGTTATTTGGCTGATTTAGTGAGGCGCAATTGTTGAAGGAAGATTTTCTTGGCATGTTTTGGCATTTGCAATGCTTTTTCCTAGTGATATGTAAGTATTTTTCTGCAAAACTTCTTGATTGAATGGTTGCATTATTTATTTCTTGCATATATTTATAATTTTGCTGAACAAAACCCTAGGTGACAAGCACACAAGTAGGTCCTT
>JASDQU010100610.1:487995-508047 GCA_032191745.1 Picea mariana | reverse complement strand
TATATATATATATATATATATATATATATATATATATATATATAATCAGAAGTGTAAGGTATATTAAGTGAAGGATATATAATCACTTTAATAAAGAATGAAAGGAGAAAGTTATTAACATTTTACTAAGAGTTATGAATTAAAATACAAATTATTAAGAAGGAAAATAAAATTTTAATTTCCAAAGCAAAAGGTAATTGATTATTATCAATTAAAGTACAAATTATTGTACAAATTATTAATAAAGAATGAAAGGAGAAAGTTATTAACATTTTACTAAGAGTTATGAATTAAAGTACAAATTATTAAGAAGGAAAATAACATTTTAATTTTCAAAGCAAAAGGTAATTGATTATTATCAATTAAAAGGTTACTCAAGATATTAATTATTGTAAAATATCGACGAAATCCAAATAAAATGACAAAAGGAAGATTTACTTACGTAGGTTGTTCAATAGTATGTTACAATTTTTCTACATTAAAAGGGACTATGCAAGGAAGAGAGGTTAACATCATTGTCAACTTGGACTATAATGAAAATTACATTAATATTGATTTGACAAATCAATTATTAATTCCAGAACCGAATATAATTGAAAAGAAAGATATTTTTCAAATTAAGGAGTTACAAGTGAAAATTGACGAATATGAATATATATCTCAATTCTATGTCACAACTATGTATAGAGAAGAAACCTACATCATTATGGGGCTACCCTGGTTTAAAAGCCTAGGTACCTTTATCTTAAACATGGAAAAAAGGTTTGTGACATTCCCCTATAAGGAGAAGATGATAACATTASWAGACACCACATCGGAGTTAGATTCCGTAACACCAGAAGACTTTAACGATATCTCAGAAGTGATACTTCAAGRAAATAAAAAAGCAATGCAAAGGATGCAAAAAGAATTTGACGAAGTTATCAAGGATAAAAACGAAGAAATTTATCGTTTAAAAGAATGCAGTCAAAAACTACTTACACTGATCAAGAAGTCAAAGGTTCAAAAACAATGTGTTCAAAAGTTGAAACAAGAGAATCAAGATCTCAAGAAGAACCTATCAGAAAAAAATGAAGAAAATTCTCGTTTGAAAAACCTCAATCACGAGTTGCTAGAACAAATAAAAAAATTGAAAGAAGAGAAACTTGAAAATCCAGACATTAAAGCTCAAGAAAATGCCAATCCAGTTGAAGAAAAAACATATAGAGATGTTGGAGTATAAACGATGGAAGATCCATGTAAACTTACTCATCAAAATTCAACCATTAACTTACTAATCAAAATTCAGCCATTAACTAGCCAAATGGTATTTCAACCTACTAATCCCTCCTGTCATATGCTGCCCACACAATTTGCAATTCAATCGTTGCCGGTTTGTCCCATCTTCAGGTTCCCCATACTACCAAAATGGGTCTATTACCCCCAACCTAGGGGTAACTAAGGAGATTATGTATCGAGGCCCACAGGTTGTAGACATGGAGTGCCGAGAGCCAGATGGACAGAGCATATCCCTGGAGGGGCCCTTCTTTTCATTGATGCATCCTACACATCGCCAACAACAACATCCACCACACCGGCCTGGTCCCAGAAGGCAGTGGGTCTTGCTCCATGAGGTAATGAGTCCAGGTATCATGGTACGTATCACTCTGATATTTAAAACATTTGAATATGTTGCAATGAATCTTTCTTGATTTCAAAACGTTTGCTTGGAATTTATGCTCTTTGCCTAACCTGAGGGGGGGTGTCATTGTGTCCTAGTAAGTTGGTTGCTCTCAGGAATAAGTTGCTACTGGGTGGTTCCTTGAAAAGTCATCGTCTGTTCCCTACCATACTTATTACTTTCCATACTTTTTCCCTCCATCTCCCTAGCCTTTTGGGATCTTCGGGTGTATTGACCCAAGAAGGGATTGTACCTTACCTCATGGGAAGAAGGGGCTAAAGGCCCAGAAGCTAAAAGTAGCTGGAAAAAGATAAAAGCCAATCATAAAACCTTTGAGATGCTTTGCCTAGGGATCCCCGAGAAAGCAATGAAATGCTTCTCTGTAAGAAATGGGGGATCTACAAAATGAATGATAATGAATACTCAAGTTGTTAGTTGGGGGATAGGAGGTCTCATCACGAGCCGACCTATCATGATCATAACTATATGACATTACCATCATCTGGTCACCAAGCTAGGGTAGTGGCTTTCAGTTGCATGACTGAGGGAAAGGGGGTCTCATCACGAGCCAACCTTCTCATTTTCGTGAGGTATTTGTGAAGACACTGTCGTATCTTGATACCAAGCCAGGACATTGGCCTCCAACTAATTCCTTGAAACATGAAAGAAACATGAGTTAAGAAGAAGAATGGCAAACAAATGGGCTTGGAAAAATTGCATTGCGGACAAAGGGAAACTCACCCTCTACAAAGGCGTCCATAGGTAAGACAATACAAACCCTTGTATGTCATGAACCCCACGCCTAAGAGTTTACCCCACATCATATCACATGCACACATCACTGGGATTGGTTCCACCTAGGAAACACCCTAAACCTAGGGTTTATTGACCCAATAAGACATCTTGAGACCCTTTCCAAACCTAAATTTGGCAAGTTGTATAATGTCTATGAGCATTTGTTTGGGTTAGGGGGGTTTGATGCACATTTCGGGTGCTTTGATTATTATATGTGATTTACTTGCTATGATACTTGTGACTCATGGACCCCTAGAGGACGTACTTGTTGTCTTTGCAGGACTTTGCCTGGTGGACAGATATTCATGAGGGGATGACTAGTTCAGACCTTCATGAGGGCCTAAAGCCCGTGGATGTACTCTGAAACCCCAAGCCCGGGGCATGACAACGGTGATTGATTTGCACATTGAAGAAGGAAGTTGTTTCCTTTGGAGGCACTATGGCAGGCCTAGACAGACGAGTTCCACCTCTCTTCACTTGGACGATGGCCTTGGGAGGCCCAAAGACTACCCACCTAGCCCATGACGTCATCATTTGGGGCTACAGTTTCATGGAGATGACTTTCTGGTGAAAGAAAGGACACTTGGCACAATGTTCAACACTTAATGGCATGTTATAGCCCTGGGAGGTCCAACGTTCCACTTTTCAGGGCTAGATGTCCCACCTTGGAGCTCAACGTCACCTTAGAAGGGGCATGCCGTCACCCTACTAGGGTTTTGTTGACACATTTTTGTAAATTTGAATTAAAAGGGAAAATTTTATAAGGCGGCCCTGTATTTGGATTAAAAGTTAATTTTAGGTCTAATTTTGGTATAAATGCACCAAAAAGACATTCATTTTCGTCATAACTCTCATTGTGAGAGAAGAGGACTGAAATTTGCATCCTATTTGGGGAGTGCTTTGTTGAAATAAGGAAGGTGCATTTATCTTAGAGGCTATTTTTTGCAACTTGGATCAAATTTGGTAAAGTGTTTTGGCAATCTAGTGTTTTATGCCATGATTATTCTTGGTGAAGTATGTAAATTTGCTTTTGTCATTTCATTGGAATGGTTATAGTATTGTTTACTTGTTCATGATAAAGATTATGAAATTGCATGCTAGATACACCCTAGAAGTAAAGAACTTAAGGTGCTACTTCTTTACTTTTTATTTGGTAAGCTTTGCTAGATTGGTTTTAATTGTCAAGCCTCTAAAGCCCTAAAGTGCTAGCACTTTAGAGGCATTGATAAATTGTTGTTGCATATAAATTAAATCTACAAAAGTTCTAAGAGGAAGGAGGCGCTAGGGCCTAGAAGAGCCTACACCCTAGTTAGCTTACCTTCTCAAAGCTTGGATCCTAGGAAGACTTAAGGTGCTACTCCTCCTAGATCCATCCTTTACTTAGATTGATATAATCATTGCTGTTACTGACTCCAAGTGAAAGCCGCCACCTTTTGACTCCATTACTCCCATAAAGGCACTAGTCTTCACCTCTTTCATCTTTGAGAAGTCAACCAACCTTTAAACCTTGAACTTCTACTTTCACTAACTACCACTAACACTAACTTAGCCTAGTGAACTAACCCTATTTTGCTGCTGTTATAACTTCTGTTACAACTATCTTTTTAGCAGCCCTTTCAAACTTATTGCTAGTCATATCATCCCAGAATTTGCATATGACATAGTGTTATCATTCAAGAGTTAAAGTGTTATATTCTATTGTCATTAAGTACATTTTCTGAGGGATATATTGCAGCTGTTATACGTTTATCATTGCTGCTGTTATAATTGTTTGCTACAGCCATCTTAAGGCAGCATATTTTTCGCATAATCTACATTTGTTGCTAGCTAAATACTTAAGAATTTGTTCTTGACAAGCTATTATCATTCTATACACCAAATGTTATATTTCCATTGTCTTTTAAAGCATTTCTGAAAAGTATTTCTTGCAGCTGTTATACATTACTTATTGTTGTTGTAAACTTGTCCATTTGCTGCAATTTTATATCAGCTGGCATATATTTCACTGGTTTATTGTCTTATTGAAGCATCAATATCATTTTTGTACTTGAAATTGCCATATATATGCTTGTTGTCTCGTTCTGGGCAGGTACACATCATCCTCTACAATTGCTTCATCCCTTGGAGACATAAACTTCGTGACATCTTTGACTTGAGTGACCAGTGAGGGGGTTATCTTTGCATCCTTGCTTTAGTTTACCAGCCCTTTAGGTCACTAGGGACGTCTCCCTTGGGGTAGTCTTATCCTACTCCTAAACAGAAAGGGGTTTCTTATTAAGGTGACAGTGATAGATCACCCCCTTGTTACTCCAATCTTGTCTCACTTGCCTTGGGATTTTGGCAAGTACAGATTGCACGATAACAGGGTCCAAAGCCTTTGGCATATTTTCTATGGAAATTGACAGCTTCAAAATTCAAACCTAGAAAATGGCATTAAACCCCACTAGAAAAAAAATAACAGCCTTTTGGTTTAAAAAATCAGATCTCTAAATTAGATTATTAGCAATGAAAAATGACAATAAGGGGGTGGATAAGAAATTAATATCAAGGTTGCTGCCCCATTAAAAAAAACCCTTACATTGTTTTAGGTGCATGAAAATCATGGCAAAATGAGAAAAAGAAGAAGCAAAATGTAGGCAAACAAAGAGGCAAGCAAACATGCATAAAGCTATGAAAAAAATAGGATTAACATGGCGGGATTTAAATACATACCTATGAATGGAGGATTCAACATGGAAAATGAAAGTGAACCCTTGTGCGACAAAAAAATCCTTGATGGTGATGATGATGGTTGATTAGCTATCTCCACAATGAGTGATGATGACCACATGCCCTCCTCCTTCCTTCTCCAACAGCTGAAAAACACGAATGAAGAAAAAAAACTCAAAAATTGCTTTTAACCTCACGGTTTCTGCTGGTCGGTGATTTTTTCTATCGTGGCATGAAATTTTGGGAAAAATTGCGATTTTTTCGAAACATCGTGATGTCAGATTAAAAAAAAAATTGCGATTTTTTCGGCCCGAAAAATCAGCGGCCCGAAAAAATCACAAATTTTCGGCACATTGGCGAAAAATCGCCGATGTTATCAACACTGGTTAATACAGCCAAACCATTTATTCCAAAGTTGAATTTTGGTGGTCTTAAACCACTAAATCTTGTTGTCCTGCTATTGCCATAAACCTATAAAGGCCATCTTCAATACTTTATAAAAAATGGGAACTTATCTTTTTATGGACTGTGCACCCAGAAAGAAGCTCCACCCACCCTCACACACTTTAGTGAATACTAGGGTTTGCTGGTACCTTGCTAACACCATACAATAATCTGCTTGAAGTCTACATAAACAATATTCAATATATTCAATAGCCACATCCGACAAACCCCACGGAAGGGAGGAGTATGTCCACCATGAATTGAAGCCGGGTCATTGTCACAAGAACTCCCCACATTGCTGCTATAGCATGGCTCAATGGACTAAACCTTCTTAAATACATGTACCTTATAACGCTTCTTCTTGTCCTTTATGAGGCACTTGTCTTCTTCAAACCCAACTTTGACATGTTTTTGCAATTTGGCTTACTAGAAGTAGATTCTTCTTCACTTGTGGTATATACAACACATCATGCACTTACGAGACTCTTCCATGAGGTATCGTCATAGGAGCCTTACCTTCAACTTTCACTACGTGCACTCTGTCATCTCCTAAAACAACCATTACCCCACAGCTTTAACTGTCATCTATAATGTGGAAAACCACTATTTGTTATTTGTCATGTGCTGAGGGGCACTTCAGTGTATATAATGTGTAAAGTGACATGGTTTGGGTTGGAGTTCGAGTTTGACAACGATGAAATTAGCTTCAAATTTGATTTTCTCGATGAGATTTGGATGAGATTTGCCATTAGGTTAGTTCACATACATATTTCAAAATACAAATTGTATTTTATAACATATTAACAAAACATATCATATATACTATAATATAGAAATTATACTTTCTAACATATATGCTAAAGTATATAATATATATTAATATATTTATTATTTGATTAAAACTAAATTATCTCAAATTAATTTTCCCTCTGTCCTAAGTTATAACCTATAAGCCCACAGGAGTGTGGTCTAGCAGCAGACAGAGAGGTGATTGGGCTTGTATTAATGCAGAGATCCGGGATCAAAACCCCTCGAGTGGGTGCGGAGAGGCCAGTTACGAGTCAGGGGTGACTTTGACGGCATAGATACACCCCCAATGGCTTGGCAGCTTAGCCCAAGAGACTCTATTAGATGTATTTCTCAAAAAAAGTTATAACTTATAACCTATACTATCTAAAACAATAACCCTAAATATATCATATATATAAAACACCATATCTATAGAGCAGTGTCGGCCGTTGGGAAGGGAAGGAAAGGAATACACGGCACAGTTAGCAGGCCATCGGGAGGGAAATGAATCGTGTTGTATATACTATAAAGAGTGAAAGCTAAGAGCTGGGAGTTGAACATAGCTGGGATTCAGGAGTCAATGTGTTAATGGTGCTGGTGAGAGTGGAGCATTAGGTGCCGGAAGCTTAAGAAGAGAAGAATGCATATGAGGGCATGTCGGAATGATGGCAATCAACATGAGGTAAGACTCACACAATGAACTTTATCCAAAAAATGGGGAACTAAGACGATTTTTTTGCATGCCTTTGAAAAGTGGCTAAATTCAAACTTCAACCTGAGATACGGCAAACCCTCTAATTTTTATATGTGCATCTTTGGATGCAATGCATTTTTATTCTTTAACTACTTTACTATTTCCATCTTGTTCATCTTCAACATAATTATTCGAGTTCCTTTCTTTTTTAACTATGATCGTTGATAGATTGTATTTTCTTGTTATACCGCTTTTTGAAATTGAAAAGGTTTACCACAGGGAAAACACTCACCTTTATTTGAATTGGCATTGCTATTCTTTGAATCTTCATGCCAGCTATAGCATTTTCTTTGACTTTTGCTTCTATTCCCTCACCGGCCAAAGTTTTGTTTTCCTTTGCCCTTCTACTTTGTTGTAAAAACATGCTCAGAAGTCCCATCTCCATCCTAAAGCCTATATATTTTCTCCTCTTGCAAGAGTAACACACCTAGTTCATCAAATGTTAATTCCTCAGTTCTTGTTGATAGACTATGACTTGTAACAAACACCTGGAAAGTATGGGGCTCTCTTCTTTCCTCCTCAAAACTGATTCCCCCATTTCCTGTCCTAGAACCTTGGTGAAACATAACTTTGGATGCAAACATGTCCTAGCCCATAGGTCATCCCCGCCACCACTTTCAGGATTCTCTCTCAAATACAAATTTCTCATATCTTTAGGTCCTTTGCCCCTTGTCTCTGGTAAACCTTTAGGCTCCAAGACATGTATCGTTATTGGTACTGGAGTGCCATGTTCCTTCAAAATTCTGATCTGCTGTCCAATTTCTTGATTCTTATTCTTCAGATCCTGGGGAGCTTTCACCTTTGCATCATGTGCTTTAGGCATGGTGTTGATCTGCTCGCCTACCTGACCCAACTTAGCAT
Source organism: Picea mariana (assembly GCA_032191745.1). NCBI lineage: Eukaryota > Viridiplantae > Streptophyta > Pinopsida > Pinales > Pinaceae > Picea > Picea mariana. The sequence goes on along the minus strand of JASDQU010100610.1, from coordinate 500,035 downwards.
CACTGTTTGTGTGTTGATTTTAACGGAGTTCTACATTTTCAAACAGTTCAGTCACAATGTTTTTCATTTTATGAAACCCTGTTATTTCTAAAGCTGTTTCACATTCTGATCAGCTTGACTCCTAATTTTATCACGATAACTTCAAATGTCACTGTTCACTAATCCCCTAATTCTTGATCATTCGAACCAATATCTAAATTTGGCAGATGATCAAGCATTTTAATTCCTATTTCCACTGCTGATTTTGAATACATGCTTTAATTCCGTTTAAAAAAAATATAATTGCAATGTTATTCTTTATGTTGGATTTTTCTTTTGATCCTTGAAGGAAACAATTGCTAGTCATGTAACTAGATTTGGCACACTTAGATAATAAAATTAGATGACTCGGTTCATATTGCTCCAAAAGAAGTGATACACATTTGCGTTCTGAATTATACTATTCATCTTTACAGCTGTCAAACATTTCTGTTTATAAACATAAGATGTTGTCCATGTATTTTGAAGAAGTTAATTAAAAGTTGTGATATATATGATGACAGAACAACAATTCATAAATTTACTTGTTCCTTTTTTGTCCTCGCCTTTGGTTTGGTCATTGCTCCAAACAGTCAGTTTGACTGTTCAGTAGAAGCTTATAACATTTTTACTTTGCTTTTAGATGAGTTTTTCTAGAGGAGCGTTTATTTCTCTGTGTTATGTGAGCTACTTGCTAATTTGATGATTCTTCAAAAGTTTGCTTTTAATTTTTTTATGCATTCATGGATGGATTCTTCTGAAGTGTCACTGAAAAAGCCACTTCTCAATTTGCAATATATAGGCAGAAGAGTCAAACTACAATAAGCGGTCAAGGGGAATGTTGGCTGGCTCTCGTTGCCAAGGAATTAATGATGGTGTAGATGAAGCATGCATGGAAGGTGAAATTGGATCCATATCACACCAAGAAAGAGATGAATGGCACCTGGAGTCTCCTGTAGTATGTGCTATGTAGATTAATTCTTTGAGCTTTAACTTTTTAAATTAGATATTCCAGTTAGTGAAATTTTATGACCTACATCGACTGATTCTCAAAATCTGAAGAGTATCTTTCATCTTGTTATTTCAAGCAGGGGGGATTGCCAGCAGAACTAAAAGAGAGGACTGATGGTGTCGCTGATGGAAGTAACAAAAGGAAGAGGGTTGAAGAGAAATTCAGAGAGAGTCATTCTAAAAAAACTTTATCTGGAGATAATTCTTCACCTAGAGTACTCCGTCCAGTTACAAGAATGGAAACTAAGGAGCAAACAGATTTTTTCATATCAACAATACGGGTTCTACGCAATGTAAAACCAAATCAATCCAAGGAGTTAAGTTCCTCAGAAGTTTGTCTTTTGCATATTTGAATCATTTGAGCTTTAAATTTGATTCGTTGATTCCAGATCTAACAAAACAAGCTGTACGATTCTTAGTTGCAGCTCTTTGATATATTGTCTTCCCCCAATCTCCCTATGAAGAAGGCACATCTTGTGGAGCAACTAATTTGGATGGTAATTCCTAGCAACATTTATACATAGTCCTTTGTGGTCGTCAGAATGATCTGTCCTTACAAGTTATTTATATGCTTGTTTCTCTGTTATTCTCATATTCCTTCTATTTTACTAATTTGACCTTTACTTAAATCTCGTGGCATCCCTCAGCCTGTGAACATCTTTTATTCTTGGTCAATAAATGATTTCAAGGTTAATATTTAGTTTCACAGCTGAATCTCTTTCATAAGTAGTCCATCTTATATTCCATTGCACAGCATGCCTGTGAAGGTTCTGTGATGAAATTTCCTTCTTTCCCTTTTTGCAGGCAAAAGAATACAACAAAAAAACATTGGCTGAAGAGTTAATGAAATATCAATCAATGGGTGTGTCTCAAGCTCATATCTGAACTGCCGGTAATTATTCTATTCATATCATGACTAATTCCCATTTGCTTAGTTCGCTCGATTGCTTCTCTTTCTGCTTTAACATTACACCAGTTACAGTCGGTGAAATTTGAGCATCGGTGATTCATTGCTGAACACTTGTTTGCGTTTTTAATGGAGCATCCTGCTTCTAATTTGTCTTATGTCTTTTGTGGTTTGGTCAAGCAGCTATTAGAGGCATTAATCTTAATATAATGGTCTGCGGTCCATAACTTCTGTCAGGCTGCATTGTCATGCAACTGAGCTAAAAGTTGATTGCTGTGATATGACATCCTGCTGTTTCTTTCTAATGTTTTCTCTTGCCCAGTCAAGCAGCTGTCCTAGGTGCCCTGTAAACTCATTGGTAATCTCAATATATTGGCCAAGATCTACTATCCCTAACAGATCTTCATGCTCGTCCAGTTGAGGTGGCTGTCCATTGCTTGTAGCAAGTTTTTAAGTCGGAAATATATCTAAAACCATCTGATTTCCATGCAATATTTTGTTTATTCCTGGGAACATCAGTGGAAGTAGCTGTCAAAATATTGGAATGTTTTGAGGATTAATGAAGGTTTTCCAGTGGAAGATCTCCGAGTGTAGGTTTTAACCGGTCTTTGTAAAACATACATATTTATCGGCAAATTGGTGCTGAAATTTAAGGTGTTGATTCATCCGTTGAAATGGTGCCATGGGACTGATTCTGCTCCTGTTGACTTTCAATGGACATACACCAGAGAACTTTTGTTAGAAATAGGGAAAGAAACAAAAAAAATACCTTTTCAAAATTTTCTGTAAACTAGATCAGCAAGAACTAATACTTCTGTAAACAGATCTGTACTTCTAAAATATTCTGAGTATGCTAGGTAGTTAGATCTGAACTAGAAAACATTTCTGAGCATGCACAGTAGATAGATCTGAACTAGGAAAACATTTCTGAATATGTACAGTAGATAGATTTGAACTAGAAAAACATTTCTGAGCATGCATAGTAGATAGATCTGAACTGTAACTATATTTCTGAGTGATCAAACTATTTAGATCTGAACTGTAACTATATTTCTGAATAAACAAATCAAGAGATTTGAATTTAAACAATAGATCTGAGCATAAGCAATGAAATAAGACTGAAACAACAACTTACCTCTTGAGGATTTACCTCTATGTAATAAAGAAGAGTTTGACACACATGAGAGATGTTAGGCCACTGTTGTTATGCTCAGATAAGTCTAGGAGTCATGGATCAACCTCAATGGGTTAGATCTCTTATCAATGAGAATGTAGGACTGATTGCCATCAAGGAGAAACCTCACACAAAGACCACAAAACCCTAAGCAGAAAAATTCTGGAATCAAAACCCTTATTCCAGCCACATACAGTGAATAATCTGTATAAGGAAAAGATGTGACAGTAAAGAAGGAATAGGCTGGAAGCTCCAGATTAGAACACAGGAGGATGGATGCCTAAGTTCAAGCTCTAGCTACCCAGCAAGAAGGCTGCGGCCTAGAAGGGCTCCAGATCTGCTCAAAAAAGAGGGACGACAGCCTCAAGAGGAGATCTCATCACTTAGAAGAGGGCCGGCTTCAGTAGATAGGCAAAGAGAGAAGAGGGCGGCAACAAGGACACTTGACAGCAGTAATTAAATCACCCTCAACACACAACAACCCTTAACATAGCCTGACAGCAACAAGAACAACTTAGAAGGGACTTGGCAGCAAACAAGAAAAGAGGCCGAACTGACACTGTCACAAGGAGGCCGCACCACACATAGAAGAACTCAGAGCAATCCACCACACATAGAAGAGAAGAGAATGAGTGAAGTGAAAGGTGAGGGGAGATGTTTCTATTTATAGTTTTAGGCTAGGGCTAGGTTTATAAAAATATTATTAATATAATAACATATTAATTAATATAAATATTAATTTAATATGTTATAATTAATATTTTTATTTGATTCTTATTTAGCCCTAAAAACAAAAATACAAACCCCACTCAAGCACAAACTCAAAAGCCAAAGGGGAAGAACAAGCAAGGGGTTAGGAGAGGCAGAGAGTTTTTCTTAGTGGCAACACATGTCCATATAATTCTTAAAGGTGAACAATTTACTTTATCATCACTGCATAAGGGTTACATCCCACAATGTGGTCATGCTCATCTTCATAATCTCTCCTAGGTCTTGTGGACCATCTTGGGAGAGAGGAAGATGATCACATACCAACACATCTTGGTTTTACACCAAGATCTAGTTGATCAAAGACCAGGTTGTTCCATAACACATCTGGGGTCTTATCCACCAAGGTACAAGACCAAGGATCAACCCATGCTTTAGACATGGGTACCCTAGAACATATCTAGGGACTTATACTGCTTGGTCCTAGACCAAGAACCCCAGTGATCTACTGGGGGCCTTCACAAGGGTCTTTGCCATGGCTCTAATTGCTTGGTCCCAGACCAAGAACCCCAGGAGTGTACTGGGGGCCCTAGTTCACAACTAGGGTCTTTATGCCATCCTCCAGGGAGAATGGCTCTTGCAGCTGCATTAAATTCAACAACTTTAAATCGAACCAAAAATGTTTTCATTTAGGATCGTTGAATCTATTTTCTGACACAAAAGCAGGCTTTAGTCATGGTCTGAGTAAAAACGTAGATTTAATTTAGTTTTGGATGTTTTATTAGCACATTCAATTCATTTGCTGTAATGTTCAGTGATAATTTCTCTCAATGAGTTCCTTAACTAATATGATTTTCCGCACACTTTTAATGGTATGCATTCTTTTAATAGCGTGCAAGAGATGTCTAAACGTTTTCAATTTAAAGAAGCATGCATATGTTAGAGCCCTCGGAGGAGGATCCCTAAAATAAACATACAGATAGTAGGTGTCAAAAGCTTCTTTTTCTCTACTTCATTATTAACAATGCTTGATGGCATTGTGTTGAGTGGTATCTGACTGGTAGAGTCAAGAGGGAAAACGTTAAAACCCATTTAAAAGGAGACTAAGGTCAATATTGATTTGTTTCCAGTGATCTCAGATAGATTGAACCTCTTTAGTGTTTAAATGTCGGAACTCAAGGAACTCACTAGCCATTCCAGTACCCGAGGAAATTCCATAATCTTCTAGGGAAGTCCACTTTCATCAATCACTTCTATTGCAAAGTTTGCTAGAATTTCTCAGTTCAAATTGGCTACAAAGTGAATGCTGTGGATAAGATCCGAATACAGGGCAACATATTGAATAAGCAGGAAAGCAAGCATGCAAGACCAATGAGGTAGTCTTCATGGAAGGCTCCACAATAAGTTTGTCAGTGAAGCTGAAGTATTCAAGCATGCATCTCGAGAACCAGATTGTGAAAGACAAGAATTGAGCAAAGGGGACTTAGGAAATCAAAAGAAGGGGAGCTGTCTGCCCAGCGTTGTTGTTGGCATTTGAAATGTGGTTTCAATTAAGTTTCAGAAGAGGCAACCCAGTCTTTCTTGAACCAATGATACAGTAGTATGTGTTGTTTGTCCATGACCAAAGATAATACTGAGCACGACTGAGCCTCGTACCTAGATGCTATTGACGTGTCCCTTGGGTAAGACATAAATGAAAATGATGTACCCATTCACGAGGCAAAGGCCATCCAGACTCCAAACCGAGTTCAAGAAGTTATCTCTAATGTCTGTTAATAACAACAAAATTAAACCAAGCTGTTAAAATTCTTTTAGCAATGCTTTATAGTTATAAGAGAATTTCAATCTGGTGGGATATGGGATATCTGATTGTGGAAGTAACAATAACAATGTATACTCCCCTGCCATGTTAGAGAATGTTAGTAGAAGATGAAGAGGTCTATGTTTTTCACTTGAAGAATCTCAAACAGCAACACCTCAAGGATATGACCAGAATTACCATCTGTTGAGGTCTCAACAACTCTCCTTAATTTTTAGCAAAAATAAAAGCCCCATTAAATTTTGAAATTATTGTCTTTTTCTGGTCACTTGATTTTTCTTTTCTCAATTTTAAGGGGTGGTTCTATGGACAACTTATTTTCTTTTTCGGTTATTTTCATCTCTTTAGTTTTGAGTGCTTTATGATTGATTCTTTTAGTTTATTTTTCATGGGGTGATGACTTGGTAATATATGATGAAGCCATGAAAGGGTGATTGATGATATTAAGTGCATGTTTTGAATGAGAGTGAGAAATCATTAAACACATGTTTTATGAAAAATGCAAATGTTTGTTATTGTAACATAATGATTTTGGAGACAAGATTGTTGCGTCATGAGAACTCGCTGTTTTGTTGCATTTTCTTTACATGCATAGGGGTTGTGCCATTTAAGTCTACTTGCTTTGTGATCATTCAATATTTTTTACATGCTCATATGAACTTACTCAAAGTGGTTTCATACCTCTGTTTGCTTAAAATTGGGTTATCATAATGTTTCGTCACTTTTGTCAAGATTTAGTTTTTAGTGCATAAATGAATTAACTTGACATTTTGACAGATTAAAATAATTCAACTAAAAATCGAATATTAAAAAGTTCAATCTGCATCTTAAAAAAATATAATCGAATATTAAAAAGTTTAATCCGCATCTTAAAAAAATATATATAAGACACTAGAAAGGAGGTTTTCAATTTGAGTGAAGCATTGTTTTTTATGGAGTCCTTACTTTCTTTAAAAAATGATTTTTACACCTTTTGCTCTTTGACAAATTTTATTAGTTTTTCTCCTAGATCATGATGCTTTTGGTTTTTGACGTCCATTTCGTTTGATAATGAAGTAGCTCTACAATTCATAAATTTTGATGAGTGGTTTGCTTTCTTTATTCACACTTTGAATAAATGTAACAGATTTTTAAATTTAATCATTCTCACATTTTTTAACAAATAAAATAATAATAATAAAAAAAGAAATTAAAAAAAAAAGAAATTTCACATTTCATAGTAATTATTTTATTTTTTAATTATTATGATTTTCTCTAAGTTTTGCATATATTTATAATATTCCAATAGAGATTAATTGAATCAAAGATAATATATTTAGTTGAGGAATTAAAAGTATAAGCAACATATATTTGTTAATGAGTTGAAGTTTTGCATATATTTATAATATTCCAATAAAAAGATTAAGAGAATCAAAGATTTAGTTGAGGAACTAAAAGTAAAGCAACATATATTTGTTAATGAGTTAAAAAAGGAAAGTAATTTAAAGATTTATTCAAGTTTCAAAGATTTTTTCAATCTCAAACTCCTAAAATAATGGAAATTTTTCAATCACCTAAAATAATGGAATCAAGGATTTTGTCATTCTCTTAAAATAAGAAAATCCTTCATCAAGGATTTTGTCAACTCTTAACTTTTATTTTAATTGTTTTTCAATTATTTTAGGAAAATACAAACTAAATCTTAAAGAAAAGAAAACGAGTTAGTGAATACTTAAGTGAGAATTCCCCATATTAATTGATTTTCTCTTTATTATTTCCAGAGAATATCTTTTGAATAAGATTTATCAAATATTGATATTAATAATTATATTGATTAAAGTTGTTTTGTGCAAAATAAATGCAAATAATTTAAAAGAACAGGTATGAGATCTAGAATCATACAAAGTTATGTGTATAACAAATTAAAATTTGTTATGCTTTGGATGATATTATATTTGTTTTGATATAATTTTCCAAAGACATTCACAAATAAAGAGGAAAGCATGATTTGGAAAATAAAAGTGATAACCAAAGAAGAAATGGAATAAATGAAGTATCATGAAAATGGATTATAAAAGGAGACTCTTGTTTCAAAGGGAAGGAGGTTGGATGAGGAGAAGAAGAACCCACACTTATTATTATTATTATTGTCAAGCTAGTCATTGAAGGATTTTCAAATTTAATCATTGTCACACACAAGCCACACATAGGGAAGGGGAGAATGAAGAAACATTCATAATCAAACCACAACCAATGGCAACCATTATGCACTACCTCTTTGAACGCCATCATTGGCATAAGGATCATGGTATATTGGGCTTATATATTGTTGTGAACCATCCTCAAAATGTGAAATGGGAGAGAAGGGGGTTTTATGGTCATAAAAACTTTTCCAAGATGTCACATAAAAAAATGAGGGCTTACAAATTTGTATGACTTGAAATGAGTTGATACCAACATGATGTTGATCATGTCTTATTCTCCCCTCCACTTGCTTCGAGTTTGGGTATAAGCACCATACAATCTTGTAGAGCCTCTATTTGTGAGGTGGGGAAAAGATCGCCATAAGAAGATTAATTCCCTTTCAAGGAACCAAGCCTCCAAGTCTCTTGTATTGGTGTTGAGAAAGTATGTCAATGTTATAGACTCTATGGAGATGTAGTAACCTCCAAAGTGTGATGGAGAATGGTGAGCAACGAATGTTGATGGGAATGAGGGGAGATATGCCTCTTGTATGGTAGTGCTTAGGGGCTAAACTTACTCTTTTAGTATAGTATTTGGGACCTTGAGACTCTTCATGTGGGTGGAACTTTTTATAAGACACCTTCTCTAGAGATCAATTCTCTACGTTCAACTGCTTATATTGCTTATTGGACACTCTTGGAAATACGCCAAAATTGTTATAAATGTTACAAAGTTTGTACCATGACAACCACAACTACATATAAATAAAAAGACAATGATGTTAGATAGTAGTGCGACCTTGCTCATGTTTTTAAGGAAATTTGTGACACACCTTAATCTTGGGATACCTAGGGTGAGGGGATAAGGATTGCTCTATAACAAGCCTCCCATATGACTAGAAGGTTCATGGTTACTATGATTTTACATTCATTGTTGTTACTCACACGACAAAGTCACACATGGTATAGGTAGACTATTTTATGGCTCTGGCAACTTGGCATGTCTATCATCATTTTTTATTTATAGTGGATAAAGTGAAGGGTGATTTAGTTACTTGTACAAAACCATTTTATATTGGTCATTCGTGTGAGACCATTTCATACTAATGACTTACATGCCATTATTTTTTCTATTAGGTCTTTGCACTAAGAGAAGCAAGGTGTGCTTTACAGCCGAATATGGATGAGATGTGTAATGCAATGTAACATTAATAAACTAAAATTAAAGAAACTAAGGTCATTTTTGTAGAAATGAAGAAAAAATGTTGACAATAACAAAAATAATAATATAAACCGTTTTTTATCCATATAAACCTCGATCTTTTAAGCACTAGGAGATTTGTGCCTTGATTTCTTTACGACCAAATATAGATGATATGTGTAGTGTGATGTAACAGTAATAAACTATAATGAAAGAAGTAGAGCTCCTTATTTTGAAAATGAAGAAAACATGCCAACAACAATAATAAAAATAATAATATAAACCATTGTATATTCATCTAAACTTCGATCTTTTGAGCACTTGGAGATTTTTGCCTTGATTTAACCCTTCCTAGTGCTTCATAGTTTTGGGGGTAAGATGGATCTACACTAGTATAGTTACATGTCAATATAGATGTAAATGCAATGTAAGCTTGCATGTTTCCAATGACGTTTTATTCATTTACTTTAAATATGATTTTAAATTTGTTGTAATAACATGCTAACTTGCAAGACATCAAGAGAATAAACACTAAAGGAAAAATTAGGGGTGCACTAACAAAAACCATCTAATCTAAACTATAATAACTACTTGTATCATACAAATCCACTTATAACTATTACACAAATATTATTAAACGATATCAAAAGAAAAATTAAGGTCTTGGAGTGTGAAATGGCACAAAATAAATAACAATTAACATGTAATAACCTTGGAGGCAACAAAGGTGAACAATCAACTAGCTCAAGGCCCAACACAACCATTGCAATAAAATATAACAATTCATCATTATTATTCTTTGAGGTTGAACCAAGATCATTAAGAATCTCATTTTGGAATGTGGGGCCCTGTCTTGCGTTGATGGCATCCTACTGCCACTGCTCATGCAATGTTAGGATTTCATGATTGGGTTGGAGAAGGGTATGGTGAGATCCTACTTATWGCACACAAAGATCCCCCCCCTCCTCTCTTAGAATTCAATAGTGAGTGAAGGTGTTGCCAACTTGTCAACTTGTTTTTGGATTTGATATAGAAAATTTGTGATCATTGCCACTTTGTCATTCTAAGTAGATTATGTTACATTGTCCTTGTTTTAAAAAGTGYCATTATGAGAATTTAGATACAAAACAAGAATTATATTCTTTATCCATAATATCTTCATGAATATCCTCATTAATGATTTAATTCAATGTTTTGAACCTTGCCAAGCATTATTGAAATTCATAGTTGARCATTGCTTCTCTCCAAGAATGACAAATTTCAAGGTAAATGTGGCTAGGAAGAGATGAACACCAAAATAATCAATATACTTTTGATTCCAGGTTGCTTTAGCCTTCTAGAAGAAGCAAAAGAAGTGCTAAATGGTTTTTGGCTTTTTGCAAATGGCACAATTGGGATGGGAAGCACCGAGTTAAGACAAGTGTTGGCCTATGACCAAGTTGATATGCAACGATGACAAAAAAAATATTGGTTTCTTTAGTTGAGGGGAGATTTTCAAATACTCAAGATTCAAAAGAGTTAAGTTAAAAACCTGAAATATAACTTCCACTTCTTGTTAAGGTTTATCTCATTGGGGGCCTTTTGACTTAACCACTTGTAGGCATCGATGAACTTGTATACAACAAGGGGTTTTTTGCAGTCCCAATTCTAGTCCTATTAACTGTGAGGGGACTCAATTCCAAGTTTGATAGATACTGTTTGGGATAACATTCTTAGTTCTATCCATAGATTCATCTAAAATCTTCATCCTAGAAATGCCTTATAGTTGAGGCCAATCCATGGAATCTCTAAGTTCATAAAAAATATCCTAGATGATTCAAATTTCCTTTTTAATAGCCTTAGAATTGAGAACCATGGGTTGTTAGTCAAAGGGCGTCCATAGTTAATGATATCTGGATATAAGTTACCACATTTCCAGTACAAGTGAGGTTTTATAGCCTCCCATCCTCTCCAAACACTATGGGCTACAAATGAGCCTTTACTTTTGACTAGTATTGAAGTCATGAGCAAGTCTTGTATGCAAAACCCATTCTAGCTACTTTTTCCATATAAGGCCCTTGAACTAGTATGTTTTCTTAGAATTATTTTTTAGGCTTTAGATCATTCTAAGGACCTTATAGTCCATTTAGCATAGAGAGCTAGGCCTTGAGTGTGAACATTGATAATTCATAAGCTATAAACTATATTTAGCCCCGCACAAGGCACAAGCCCTTCTTCCCCTTGAAATTGGATTAGGGGAAGTATCTCATAATCTTCTCCATTCTTATATAGCCCACTACTAAAGTGACACAACATGACCAATAATATACATGTGAAGCAACCAAAAACTTAGTGCAAATTGACTATATAGCTATCAACAACATCATCTTTGTAATCTATTTTTCCACCTTCAATTTTGACCTCTATATTTCTAATTTCCATGGCCTATAAGGCAAAGGGAATGTGCATACACTTGAATATCTGTTTGGGTTGAATTTACAACCAACCTAAGTTTTTCAACCATTTTGGAAGTTCTTTGGGGATCTACCTACAACACATATCCTTGACCCATTAAATATTGGAGCCCAACATTGTAAAGAAAATATCCAAGGATTCTAATGTGTTTCTAAAGATTCACTATCCTCCCTAATAGTGATGAAGGTGTAGCAACTTTCATAATTTGCTAGAGTTAGTTGCACATGTGATCTATGGAACCCTGATTGAAAGTTAAATTGAATGCTAATGCTTTTTTTCAAGGAAAAGCTCTTGGGATTCCCCACTCTTCCCCGAAATATTCAAATAGAGGGTGACTCAACTGCCCACCAAAATAATGGTTAGTAACCTTAAGGGACTCGATAGGAATTTCCTTGTAACCTATGGCCTCCCCATTGGCTACATGCCTTGGGTGGATGGTTCGATTGAATGATCTATCCCTCGGGCCTAAGTTAATGTTTTATTTTTTTCAAGGAAAAACCTTTTGGGGAAATCTAAGGGATGTTGAGTCTACATTTGTAGAATGACATCCCTGGTAAATTTGTTGGCTTAGACTAGTGTGCCTAAC
>JASDQU010100610.1:453679-472603 GCA_032191745.1 Picea mariana | reverse complement strand
TCCAAGATTTGTGATTGAGGAGGCTAATCATGAATATTTTGATAAACCTATGAAAGAAAAAAAATATTAATAGAATCTAAAACATAAGAATAACAATGGCATATTCACACAGTGTACACAAGATATACCCTGAAAACCCTTCGCTGAGAAAACTAGCCAAACTAAGAGTTTCCCTATTTATATCATTGTATTAACTTCACCATTCAAAATATAATATTTAGGTATTCAACATCGTGCAAAACCTTAACACATTAACCTATATTAAATTAAAACTCTAATTCTTTAACCAAAATTGGTTTACAATGGGCCAAAAAAGCACAAAACAAACAAAAAATGGACCCAAACTATTCTTTTGCGGGGCTCCACATCCCCTTGGTCGGTGGGGGGTGATCACCCCAACCCCCTTTTCTCTAGGATGTGACTAAATCACTCGCAAAGAGTACAACACATGTCCAATAATTCTCCCACTACTTGTATTCTTTGCAAAACATGGGTTAGGCATAAGGCATGCATATAATCAACTACTAAGCGATGTTATGCCCATTGATTATCTACACCAAGAGAACTTATCAGTACTAACAAACTTTTTCAACGAGTTTGCAACATTTTTCAAGGTATCGACCTTCTCCCACGACACTTTATTGTGTTCAATCATGTCTTTWACMAAATGGTACCAAACATCAATATGCTTTGTCTTGCAATGATAAGTAATGTTCTTTGATAGAAAAATTGCAATTAAGTTGTTAGAACCTATCTTCACTGCTTTTTGAACAAAACCAATACCTCAACACAATCTTTGCAACCATACAACTCCTTTGCTTCCACGAGTGGTTGCCATGTACTCAACTTTTGTAGTTGACAATGAAACTATAGCTTGCCTCTTGCTCATCCAACTGATTGCTCCACCAAATAGGTTAAAGACATAACCACTTCTATATCTTCTACGCTCAAGATCTGTATCCCATTATGCATCAACAAATCCATGCATATCTATCTCTTTGTGAAGTCTGGGTCTTCCTTGGTAGCAAAATCGCATAATTTGAAGTGCCACACAAATATATGAAGACCCTCTTTGTAGTTGTCCAATGTTCTTTCCTTGGTTTTGACATATGCTTGCTCAAAACTCTCACTACATGGGAAATATATAGTCTAGTATATAACATAACATACATTAGACTTCCAACATCATCTCCACAGGGAACACGTGACATGTCCTCTACTTGTTCTTGTGTCTTGGGACACTGATATGCAAATAAATTTACACATGCAAGAATATGAACCTTGACCAATTTACATTCCTACATATTAAACCTCAAAATATGGTGAGACCATATTTTCTTTGATTCAACCAAAGTTTTCTCTTTTCCCAATCTCTTTTAATTTCCATGCCTAAAATAAAATTTTAGCACCAAAATCTTTCATATAAAATTTAGAAGACAACTAAGTTTTGACATCCTTGATGATTTCCTTGTTGTTTCCATTCAACAACATATCATACAGATATCAAACCAAATAAATAAAATGATCACCAACTTGATCGGAGTACAAATAATGATCAAGTTTACTTCTTGAGAAACTAAGTCCCAATATATAAGTATCAAACTTTTGATATCACATTCTTGGAGATTGTTTTAATCCAAATAGGGACTTCTTCAACGTACAAATCAACTCCTTTCCCTTCACTACAAAACCTTATGGTTGTTTCATGTAGATTTATTCTTCAAGATCTCCATGTAGGAATGTTGTCTTCACATCCATTTGCTCTACTTCAAGGTCAAAAGTGGCAACAATAGACAAAAGAAATCTAATAGAATTTAATTTAGCAACATGAGAAAACATATCGCCAAAATAAATTCTCTCCACCAGGGAATATCCCTTTGTTACTAGGTCAGATTTATACTTCTCTACCTTACCTTCCACATTCAACTTCTTCTTAAACACCCATTTGCTACCAACATGTTTTCTTCTAGTCGGAAATTCAACTAGATCCCAAGTCTCATTTCTATCTAATGCATCAATTTCTTCGACCATGTAATTCTTTTAGAGTTTACCATCCTTTGAATCCACTACCTCTCTAACGGTGCTTGGATCATCATCACTCACAGATAGAATAAAACTATAATGAAAATAAGGGGGGGTATACCTTTCCGGTTGCCTTCTTTCCCAAACCAATATCCTCAAGGATGGAGTTTGAGGTTCTTCCTCTTCCAGTTCATCTTCTTTTGTTGAGTTAGATTCTTCATCCTCTAACTCAAACTCCATTGTATCTGGTTCTTTTCCCCTTCATTAAAATTCCTTTATGGGAACAAATTTAACCTCTCTAAATAATACATCATGATTGTAAACATTCTTCTTTATTACTACGTTCCAAAGTTTATAATCTCTTATACCATCTTTATAATGAACAAAGATACATTTTTAAGTTTTATTATCCAATTTACCCCTATTTTCCTTTGGAATATGCATATAAACATCACAACAAAAAAGAATGAGATGTTGAAGAGATGGTTTTTTACCTGTCCATATCTCTTGTGGATTTTTGTCAACCAACACTGATCTAGGTGATCAATTTACAAAGTAACATACAATATCCACTGCCTCTACCCATAATTCATATGATAACCCTACACTATCGTGCATATTTCTTTCCTTTTCCATAAATGTCCTATTCATCCTTTTTGCAACTCTAATATGTTGAGATGTGCATGGAGTAGTATTTTTCCTTGCTATTTTGTGCATCTTACATGATTCCTTAAACTCATTTTTGTAGAACTTTCCACCATTATCTGTCCTCGACACCTTTATTTTCTTCTTTGTGTTTTTTTTTACAAGAGCCTTAAATTCTTTAAATTTACCGAAAACCACACAGTACTTTGGGATGTCATTGGTCGTTAAGAGTCTATGGAGAGAATTAAAGTTAGGAGGTTTGYGGAATAAGATAACAAAATATAATTACATCAGGCCTAGCTATTTCATTGATTGGCTAAGGAATCTAAGGAAGTTTTTAAAAAATGTCTTTTCTCACTGGAAGGCTCTTGTCCAATCCTACCTTGTGACTGGAATCTAGTTAACTTGGAGAGTGGGGAATGAGGAGCAGGTTAGAATAGACTTAGATCCATGGATAAGATGCGAGAATCTAATAAAATTTCCAATGGAGATGCTTAAGCTCATCGAGGAACAAGGATACTACACTCTTAACTAAGTGCTAGATTTTGGCTTAACTAGATTATGTCAACAAGGGTGGAAAAATTTTCAATCATTGGGACTAGAAGGGGGAAATATTAATCTTTAGAGAACATGTCGACAATTTTTAAAGGAGTCACATTAGGCTCAAGGATGAGAATGATACTTTGACATGGTCTAAGAACAAAACCTTGATAAAATATACAACATGCTTGGGATATAGGGCAATGTTTTCTTATGGGGAATAAGAAGTGGAGTGGTGGTGGAGAAAGATATGGAAGTTAAAGGCCCCAGAGAATACTTGGATATTTTTGTGTCTTTCCATAAAGAGTAAGGCTTTAACTTGGGAATTCATACAAAGGAGGAACATACATGGCCTAGGGATATTCATGTTGTGTAGAAGGGATGAAGAATCAATAGTCTAACTACTTACAAAAGGATAGTATGCACAACAAGTATGGACAAAATAAGAGCACTAATAGGCCTTCAAAATGTATGGATGGGTGAACCTATGGAAGCTTGTAAGAAAAGTTGGTATCATAAAAAAGAGTTAAAGGATTTAGGGCTTTTCCCTATCTTATGATTTGAGGTATCTAGTTAGCTAGGAACTCCCATATTTTTGAAGAGAAATGTATTCCACCATTTCAAGTGTCATCACAAGTGAGATTAATATTTGTTGTGAGTAGTAGGCATGCCATTCCAAAATTTTTGAGGCATTGTTGATCTTAAATTTCTCCCATGACATCTTTTTTTCTATCCCAATGTACCATACTTAGAAAATTTCCAAATCTCAAAGTACTTATTTTTTCTTCGAAATGGCGGAATCACAAGAGGTCAACTCTCTTTTCATTTTTTTTAAATATTCATTCGTCTGCCTATTTCCATACTTAGTCTCATTTTTTAATCGTGGAAGCAAAGATTTCTTAAAATTTTATTTCCCCACCTATTTCTCTGCTCGCTGTGTTATTTCTTACACTTAGTTGTTTTTTGAGTTTTATCGCGAAAGCGAAGTTTCCATGTTTCCTTCAAAATATGATCATTCCTCCGTCCGCGCGATAATTGGTACTTAGAAACTTTTTCAAGATTATTCACTATAACCTCGGAAATGAATATTAGATTTTTCAAATTTGTAATATCCATTCTTCTGCTTCATCAAAAGCTTTTTCTTGTGTCACGGTAATCAAATAAATATTTAATGCATGGCTCGTGCAAAGTTAATATATTAGGACCATTATTAATATAGCGATTTCTTCGATATTAACCTCATAATTTTGAATTTAATTCATCCAAATTCGCCCTTGAAACAAAATCTCCAATATTAACTTAAAGAGGGAAAAGATTATTCCATAATCACTGGAGTCCTCTGCATGTTATGATAATTATAGAAGATGATGGAGAAAAGAAAAGAAAGCTTATGTGGTGACATGCTGAATACATTTACATGAGAAAATTCAGAAAATCACTGGTCCAAAGTTTACAGGAAATACCCTTCATTATCAACTGAAGAAAGGAATGTTAAAATCGTATGGACGTTTGGGATAGTCTGAGTAGGTTGTGTTCCAAAAGTATTTGACACAATGGAATTAGTAATATGGTGTACTGATAACTTCAAGAAAGACCAAAGGATTATCAAAATGAATGGGTGCTCACCGATTTCTTTGGGGCCACCTACTTCCAATCAGATGCTTAAATTGTTGAAATCAACCAACCAACCGCAAAAAAAATAACATAAAAGGCATAATGAACAACAAATAACAAAGGAGAGATTCCATCATAGTAAGCCCATATTGATCACATTCTTTCTTTCTTTTTTTAGAATTCATCCGCTTGTATTTATTCTTTCATTAGAAAAGCATGACCAAATTTTGATAACTTCTCCTTTTTTTCTGTCCAGATCTTGTTGTTCGTGCTTTGTCCCAGATTTATATTTTCTTCTTTTGTTGGTTGTGGAGCCTGATTATCTTCCTGATTCAAGGTTTGTTTCGGTTGTGCTTGGACTCCATTCCCTAACGGGGGGGTGTGGGGGGGATCCCCCCCCACAACTATCGCTAGGGAGGGTGGCGATAATTATTGTAGGCCCCCCTTAGAGGGGGATTCAGAGGCAGCGCCCCTGAAGTGAAATATCGGGAAATATTTCCTTGTAAAATATTGTAATTTCACAGTCAATTTGGACTGTTCATTATAAGGTCGCAGATATGATGGTAGAAGTTATTTTAGAGTTTTTTTCCCTAGAAGGAAACCCTCTTTTATGAGGGAATTATATTGTGACTGTGTATCATCGCAAATATTGTATTCTGAGAGAGGAGACTGTGAGAGAAAGAAGAGAAAGTTACAATGAACGTGTTGTAGGTTGTATCCATTCATTTTACTGGATAATAAAAAGGAAGGACCTGGCAATTTCTCTGGTGCATGTAGCTCACACTGGGTGGACCACGTATATCTGTTTCTCTATTGTATTGTGTATATTTAGTGTTTTATTTCTGCATTTTTTTTATTTTATTGCTCCACAATCCTATTTTTTATAACAACTGGTAACAGAGCAAAAGGTAACTCGCAAGACAAAAGGGTTCATGGTTCGAGTGGGAGCAATGGCAGAAGATGGAAAGTTTAGGGTCGAGAAATTTAACGGCCAAAACTACCAATTATGGAAGATGCAGATGGAAGATTATTTATATCCGAAGGATCTATTCCTACCATTGGGTGGAATAGCAAAGAAGCCGATGACCACGAAGGACGAAGAATGGGAGGTTCTTGACATAAATGAACTAGGAACGATACAACTAAGCCTAGAAGCGTCGATGGCTTTCAATATTTCAAAAGAAAAGACGACGAAGAAGATGATGGACACATTGGCTAAACTATATGAAAAACCTTTGGCGTCCAATAAGGTATTTCTAATGAAGAGATTATTTAATATGAAGATGTCAGAAGGTGGGTTTGTTGCTGATCATTTAAATGAATTTAATAATGTTACTAATCAGCTAAGTTCTGTAAAAGTGGACTTTGATGATGAGGTCAGGGCTCTTCTAATCTTATGCTCATTTCTAGAAAGTTGGAATGGCTTGGTCATGGTTGTAAGTAATTGTGTATCTGGTTCAAACACTCTAAAATTTGATGATGTTGTTGGTGTTTTCCTTAGCAAGTAAATGCAATGGAAAAACACAAGTGAGACATCAGGTAATGTGTTGACTGTGGAGAACATGGGAAGATAAAATGATAGAGGAAAGGGCTCAAGGAACCATGGGAATTCTAGGAAGGGCATATTCAAATCCAGACTAGGAAAGATAGACTGTTGGAATTGTGGGAAGAAAGGACATCCAAAGAAGACTGCAGAGCTCCAAAGAAACAAAGAGATGGACAACAAGAGAAAAATCAAGAAGAAAATGTAACAGGTGATGTGTTACAAGATGCTTTCATTCTTTCTGTAGATAATATTTTTGATTCTTGGGTAGTAGATTCAGGGGCTTCATTTCATGCCACACCCCACAGGAAACATTTTCTAGATTATGTTCAAGGTGATTTTGGACAGGTTCATTTGGGTGATGATGCACCATGCAAAATTGTTGGAATGGCTAAGGTACAAATAAAGAAAAAGAACGGAAGCCAATGGTTATTGAAAGATGTAGGACATATATCAGATCTAAGGAAAAGTCTGATTTCAACAGGGTAGTTGGCAAGTGAAGGTTGTATATCTATATTTACAGATAAGGCATGGAAGGTCACCAAAGGATCAGTGGTGATAGTAAAAGGAGAGAAGGTAGGTACATTGTATTTATGTATTGGTAATACTGATTCTTCTATCTCTTTAGTTTCTACATACTGATTCTTCTATCTCTTTAGTTTCTACATGAGTGGATACAGTATTGTGGCATCATAGGCTTGGACACATGAGTGAGAAGGGGATGTTGATACTTCACAAAAGAAATTTGTTTCCAGATCTCAAACAAATTGATTTGGATTTCTATGAGCATTGTGTATATGGAAAACATAAGAGAGTCAAATTTCTCAGAGTCGGAAAAGAAAAGAAGAGTGAAAGGTTAGAGCTTGTGCATACAAATGTATGGGGACCAACTCAAGAGTCATCTCTTCGTGACTCTCGTTATTATGTTACTTTTATTGATGACACAACTAGAAAAACTTAGGTTTATTTCATTCGACAAAAATCTAATGTTTTTGATACTTTTAAGAAATGGAAAGTTTTGGTTGAGAATGAGACAGGAAAAAGATTGAAGTGTCTCAGATCAGACAATGGAGGTGAATATTGTAGCAAGGCATTTGATGAATACTGTTCATATCATGGGATTCGTAGAGAGACAACAGTTCCAGGAACACCACAAGAAAATGGTGTGTCGGAAAGGATGAACAAGAAAGTCATGGAGCATGCAAGGAGTATGAGATTACATGCAGGGTTTCCCTTACAGTTTTGGGCAGATGTTATAGATACTACTGTTTACTTGATAAACAAAGGAACTTCAAGTTCTTTGGATGGTGGCACTCTAGAGGAGGCATGGACATGAAAAAAGGTAAACTATTATTTTTTGAAGACTTTCGGTTGTGAAGCATTTGTCCATATTGATAAAGAAAATAGAACAAAGCTTGAGGCAAAATCCAAGAAGTGTACCTTTATTGTATACTGTGTTAATGATTTTGGTTATCGCTTATGGGATTATGAAAATCGCAAAATCATTAGGAGTAGAGATGTCATATTCAATGAGAAGGTCATGTACACAGATAAGTTGCAGGGAAAGAAATAGGAAAAAGAAAAACTAAAATACACAGTACTTGGTGAGATCACTGAAAAAGAAATTCCAAAGGTACCCGAAAATTAAAATGTACAACAACAATAGTAACAAGTACCTCAAACTCCTACAAGTGTTGTTAGAAGATCTACTAGGTTAAGTAGACCCCCTAAACGATACTCTCCTTCATTGTACTATTTATTGTTGATTGATTCTGGTGAACTAGAAAGTTATGAAGAGGCAATGCAACTAGACACTAAAAGGAAGTGGGAGAAAGGCATAAAAGAGGAAATGGATTCCTTGGTAAATAACCAAACTTGAGACTTGGTTGAGTTTCTTGCAGGAAAAAGAGCATTGCAGAATAAATTGGTTTATAGGTTGAAGGAAGAAGATGGAGGCAAAAAGAGGTACAAGGCTAGACTTGTTGTAAAGGGGTTTGCACAAAAGAAAGGTATATATTTTGATGAAACATTTTCTCTCGTTGTTAAAATGAATTCAATTGGGACTATTTTAAGTCTTGTGATAGTAGAAGATTTGCATCTTGAACAATTAGATGTAAAATCGACTTTTCTCCATGGGGATTTGAATGAAGAGATTTATATGCAACAACCATAGGGGTATGAGGTCAAAGGGAATGAACATTTGGTATGCAGGTTGAAGAAGATCTTGTATGGTCTAAAGCAAGATCCAAGGCAGTGGTATTTGAACTTTGACAGGTTTATGACAGAACAAGGTTATAGTAGATGTCATTCTGATCATTGTGTTTATTTTAAAAGGCTAGAAAATGGAAGCTATATTATCTTGCTATTGTATGTAGATGACATGTTTGTTGCAAGGTCTAATATGCATGATATAAATATGCTCAAGAAGAAATTATCCAATTCATTTGCGATGAAGGATTTGGGTGTTGCAAAGAAAATCCTTGGTATGAGAATAACAAGAGACAGGAAAAATCACAAATTGACATTGTCTCAGGGTGAGTACATGGAGAAGGTGTTGGAGAGGTTTAGAATGTAGAATGCAAAACCAGTTAGTACACCTTTGGCCAATCATTTCAAATTAACTAAGGAAATGTGTCCCAAGACACAGGAGGAGATAGAATACATGTCCAGGCTCCCTTATTCATCAGCAGTTGGCAGCTTGATGTATGCGATCGTTTGCACAAGACCAGATATTGCACATGCGATGAGAGTTGTGAGCAGGTATATGAACAATCCAGGTAAAGAACATTGGCAAGAAGTAAAGTGGATTCTGAGGTATTTGAGAGGTACTTCTACTCATGTATTATGTTTTGAAGGTTCAAACATTGTTCTACATGGATATGTTGATTCAGATATGGCAGGTGATAAAGATAGCAGGAGGAGCACCACAAGGTATGTTTTTATTGTAGGTGGAACAACAGTAAGTTGGATTTCGAAATTGCAAAATATTGTTTCACTTTCAACAATGAAAGCAGAGTATGTTGCTGCTATAGAGGCTAGTAAATAGATGATTTGGTTACAGAGATTTATGCAGGAATTGGGAAAGAAGCAGGAGAATAGCAGGTTGTACTCTGACATCGAGAGTGTCATTTATCTTGCAAAGAACTCAACCTTCCATTCAAACACTAAACATATACAACTCATGTACCATTTCATACGATCCATCTTTGACATTTGAAGTTGGAAAAGATACATACTAGCCAGAATCTTGCAGACATGTAAATAAAGGGATTAACCAGGGAGAAATTGAGTTCCTGCTCAGTTTCAGTTGGTCAAGAATGAAGATGAAGATGAGAAATTTTCCAGGTCCAAGGTGGAGTATAGTCTAGCAGGTACAACAACAATGGAGTTATTGTGATCAGTCTCCAAGTGGGAGATTATTGGTTGTGCACCTTGATTATCTTCCTAATTCAGAGGTTTGTTTCAACCATGCTTGGACCCCATTACCTAACCGGGGGTGGGGTGGGGGGCTTTCCCCCCTAAAATTGTTGCCAGGGGGGTCCAAGGCGGGGGTGACGACAATTTTTGTAGCCCCCCCTCGGCGGGGGATTCGGGGGTAGCACCCCCAAAGTGAAATATTGGGAAACACTGCCTTGTAAAATATTGTAATTTCGTAATCAATATGGACCATTCATTATAAGGTCACATATTTGACAGTAGAAGTTATTTTAGGGTTTGTTTCCCTAGAAGGAAACCCTCTTTTATGAGGGAATTGTATTGCGACTATGTATTATCGTGAATATTGTATTCTGAGAGAGGAGACTGTGATAGAAAGAAGAGGAAGTTACAGCGGGCGTGTTGTAGGTTGTATCCCTTCATTTTGCTGGATAATAAAAAGGAAGGACCTGACAATTTCTCTGGTGGACGTAGCTCACACTGGCTGAACCACGTATATCTGTGTCTCTATTGTATTGTGTATCTTCTGTGTTTTATTTCCGCATTTGTTTTATTTTATTGCTCCGTGATCCTATTTTTCTAACATTCTTCATCTTTCTCGTATATATTTTATGGTTTACAAGAGCCTCAATCCCAGTCCATTTATGGACAACGTTTTTGAATTTCTAAGATTGTAAAAGACTCTCTCATTTTGAGAAATACCAGAGAGCTATTTCAGAGTTGATTTTGACTGTATTTTATAACTCTGAGTTTTGAGTATAATATATTTGAAATCAACCTATCAAATTCTTTTTTTTATCTTACAAACATTACTCTTTCAAAGTTCTCTTGTGCGTTGGACCATTTTCCCTTTTTATTTTAAATGTGATAAAAAAAATTGAAATTGTGGTGGATGTGAGAATTTTTGTTATTTCTTGCAATTTATTTATTTCCAGCAAATGTGATGCTTAAGGTTCCTGGTCCATTTCTGAGGAACTCCTATATTCTATGCCATTTTAAATTTTGTTGAGCGATAAAGTTTTGGGTTTTTCTCTAAAGAAACATCTTAAATTATTTCATTGACATTTAAAAGAAAACATTTGAAGAATTTAAAGAGGGGTACCACCTCTATAAAAACACAAGGAGATTTATATCCTCGTGAGGTTGTTGTTTTGGTCTTAACATATTCAAACTTCAACATTTTTAGCGACCATAATGGGGACATCAAACATAAAAAGTTGGTTTTAGGCCAAATTTCCTTATGGCTCAGCTCAACCTGATCAACCCTAATTAAAAATTGGATTGGGAAATCAAAGAAGCATTTTACATCAATTGTATAATCTTGTGTGGACACCAACCCAAAATCAAGAAGAATTGGAAAGATCCTAGAAAACTCTTTTCCAAGAAGAAGAAAGAGAAATTCTTAGAAGACAAAGAAGAGAAGAAAGATAGATTCAAGGAGTCCAAGCACAAACTAGAAATTGAAACTAGAAGGATATAAGGGACCGATAACTAGAAGCAGAAGTAAACAATTTCATACTCCAAAAATTAAAGAAGTTTCCTTTAAAGAAAAAGAAAAAGGTTCAGTCATGGGTGATAGAAATTAAAACTATGAAGAAATACATGAAGAAATACGTCGATAAAGATGTGAAGAAAGGCGTGAAAGAAGAAATCCAAGAAGAAGGGTTAGAGATTTCCCTCTTAACCTTCAAGGAGAACAACATCAGCTTCCAACTCTCCCGCAAGGAACATTGCCAGTATTCTCAGGGGATGGAGCAATAGATCCCAAAATACATATGGATTTATTCTTGGACATGTGTGACTTTCACCTAATAGAATATGATGATGTAATGGTGAGATTGTTTCTTCAGACATTAACTGGTCAAGCATACGAATGGTATACATCCTTACCTACAAGATCAATTGGATCATTTGATGATCTCGAAACTATGTTTTTGAATATGTATGCTCCCCCAGTGGCATATCATACTCTTCTCACACAATTTACTCACATATGTCTGAAAAAAGAATGAAAAAATTCAAGATTTCAATCTAAGATTTTATAAGGCATTGAATAAAATTCCAAAGGAACAAAAGCCTAATGCTCCTATGATACTTGGGTGTTATAAGAATGTGATGCCTTCTAATGTAAAATTTTCTATTAGAGCTTCCCAAATTGAAAATTTACACGAAGCAATGGAAAAGGCTACAAAAATGGAAGAGATTATGTTGGAAAGAGTCGTTGACCCCGACATCATCCTTAGAAGAGTCCAAGACAAATGGACAATTTGACCATTTCAAATCAAGAAGCTTCAAGTTCAAGGAGAAATGAAGATAAAAAAATACGTCATACTGAAAATCAAGGAGTTGGAGGAGGTTTTTTTAAAGGAACTATCCCAAATATAAAAAATGATCCTACTGCAACACAATAAAGTAGAAGGAGAATGGAGATAGCTCAGATGAATCAGACCATCTGGAAAATGCAAAACAAAATAACAAGAATGAGGAGAAATGAAAGTTTTACTCCTAATCCAAAAATGTCTTAGCAAAGAAGAAATCCAATTCAAGAACAAAGGATCAAAGGTGATGGTACCACCGATGAATATAGACAGAGAGCGCCAAGAGCAATGAATCCAAATGATGTAATACTAGAAGATGTTTTTAAAGATCAATATTTTAATCAAAAGGCTCATTATATTCAAGAAGGAATTCTTGAATATGTACATACGGATGAATGCAAGTCATCCATGTATATATTTGAAGAAAATGAAGAAAACAATATCTCGCAAGATAATGTTGTGCAGATAAGAGCACAAGCAAATAAAACAAAAACAAAAGATAATTTGGAAAAAGAAAAAGAAAATGTGGACAAAGAAAGAGAAAAAGTGAGGCCAAGTGGAACAGAAAACAGTAAGCAACAATTGATTGTGAATCAATCAAAGAGTTCTCCACAGATGAAATATAATATAATAGATGATCTCTCAAAATAAATAATTACTTTGCCATTCACGAAAGTTGTGAAAATCCCCCAACAGAGGCAAAATATTCTTAAATTTTTAGATGAACCAGTTCATCGAATGGAAGTTGTTGCATATGGTTCAAGGAAACACCATAGCAATTTAAATAGAACAAAAGGTAAAGTCCCACCTTTCTATCTCACAATAGAAAATCATGATGTTATTCTTCATAATTGCATGGTTGATACATGAGCCACAAATAATATCATGCCATTATCAGTCATGAAAGCACTGGGGAGGGGATGCATGAAATATTATGAAACCGATGAAAGCATTTATTCCATAGAGTCGAGAAAAGTTTCTGCATATGGAGAAATCAAATATTTCTATGCTTGGATAACTGTTGCTCCACATATCACAATTGTTTTCACAATTACAATTGTTGACCTTCCTCCAGCTTATGGAGTTGTTCTCGGAAGGGATTGGTCGGATATGGATTTTGAATAATTTCTTGTGTGTACGAACTCAACTCGTGAGTGGGATTTCCCACTTCATTGGGAAATCCCATGTCATTGGTATTAGACCACCTTATGATCCGTTATGGGTTTGGGTAATTGCTCCTTGTTTAGTTGAATTTAGTCCTTCGATTTAATATTTTTTTCTTTTGGGTTGGTTTTGATTCTATTAAATTTTCAAGAAATGAGAGTTTTTGGTTCTTCCACTTAGTTGCAAGAATAATTGAGGGCACTGCTTCATAATACAAACATGCATATTGTTTATTATGGGTGGTTTTTGCCACATTTTATTAAGTAAAGCAACCACATAGACAAAAAAAATCAATACGGTTTCCTTTCTCTTACCTCATAACATAGTTACAACTGTTGTGATAGGTTTTCGGATATGGATCTACAAAAGTTAGTTGTTGATCCAACATCGATACACCTCTCATGGTTTATTTATATTCTTCTTTATCTCTAAATTTTATGGAGTTTAGTTGCTTGAAAATTGGATCATGCACCTCATATTTTAGTGGCTCTATCCTCTTCATCATAGAACCGTGGGCCATTTAAAATCATGGTGCCAATATAGATATCAACCTGTTCAAGCATTATTCAAAGTGATATGTGGACAATCTCAACACTGTTTATTGGAGAGAACAAACAAATTGTAGATCTTAATAACATTCTTCAAAGTGATCTGTGGACAATCTCAACACTGTTTATTGGAGAGAACAAGCAAATTGCATATCTTAATAGCATTCTTTAAAGTGATCTGTGGACAATCTCAACACTGTTTATTGGAGAGAACAAGCAAATTGTAGATCTTAATAGTCTTTTGCGTGAGATCCTTTTCTTTCTGGCCATAGATTTCTACCTAAACGCAACACCACTCCCATGCGATCTCAACATCTCTCATTTTAGAATGTGGTCCTTGAACCAGAGGAAAATAACACCCTTAATCCTGTGATGATTTTTCACTTGGGAGATTGGATCATTGATTTATGGCCTCTGATATCGATTGTGTCAAAATTATTTCATGGTCTCCCTATAGTTCGTATCTCCTTTGTGACCAAACGACCTGTTCTTCACAGAATTCTTGTTTTGTGGGCCTTTTTCAATGTTCTTCGAATTGCTTAAGAGTTCCATCAATTATTAATATGAAGGATTTTCTGGATATTCAATTTTGGAAGCATACAATAGATATTGTGCTTGTTCATGAGCTGAACCATTTATTTGTCTTGTGCATCTATTCTATCTAGTTTGTTTGGTCTAGGCAATTGCATATGCTGGAAGTTCTATTTCATCGAATTCTGATTTACGTTCTAGTTACTATTCCTTCATCAAGAGTGTACTTACGAATGTGTTGGGGATTGTACTCCAATCATCTCGGAAAACTGACATAGTGCAATCTATTGAATCAATTTTGAAGTCATTGAGATTTTTTTAGTGTTACAGTATAATCATATGCAGAGAGGAACACAAAGGTATATGCATTTGGTCATGTGTGTCATGCATTCTTGTTGATTGTAAGCCTTGCATGGTAATGTTTTGCGATGTAAAAATCATTTTAGAGTTAACTTTATAAGGTGTGTGGTAGTTGATAGAAAAATATAACTACATGTTTCATTTCCTTTAATTTTTTTGGTGAAACATTGTTGTGCTATAAGTCCTCATTGGCAGGTGCATAAAGAATGTAGGATTGACTTGGATACATCCTGTATCTAGACTATTTTCCTAGAGAACTAGAAAGCACCGTGGTTGGGTACCTAGGTGTCTCAGTGGATGGAAATATGTTCATAGGATGGCCAATTATTCAGTCTTTACAGTCAGGTTGATGTTAGGCCTTGAAGAGGTTCCTAGTCAATCTGTGTGGTACCAATGTTCGACAAAAAGGTATGGTTGGTTCCCAACTGGTATATTGTTTCAGATCACAATCTTACAAGTGAAGGGAGGAGCATCAAAATTTGATTCTAAGAACCCACAATTTGTTTTTGATATTTGGAGATGTCCATATTTGGCATCATCCATTAACATTTTGGGATTCTTTGTAACATTGAGTGGTGATTTTTCCCATTTCATTATGTATTCTCACAAGTATGCTATGGTATCCGTGACTCTGGGAGTTTACATGTCTTCTTTTGGTAGTTACTCATGGACTCTATGTCTCCATGCCAGATTTTTGTTGCAATATCTTTTGCTTCAACAACTTCATCATTTGGATCACACCACTTTATAGCCTTTTAGTGGCTTGTTTTAGTTGGTTTTGAGCATTTCTATGATCTTATATGGATTTGGGTTCCATTATGTTGATGTACATCACAAAAACAATTTAGTTTCCACGAATTCAATTGTAGGATTTGTCTCAGCGATTTCATTAGACATATACCACTTCTTGTCTTATCTCTCAACACGATCAACCTTTTCGTCATGCTAGTGCAACATCTACTACAAGTATTTATTATAAAGGCCTAATGAATTATATAGTGACTCAAGTCTTTAGTTAGGGATATATTAAGGTTTTTACTTCTCTATGTATAAAAATATGAGTTTTCTCATCTCTTATGTATCTTTGTCATTTTATCAATACAAATCATCTAATTTCTAGTGTTCTCTATTACTTAGATTTATTGGTGCAATCCACCCATATGTATGCAAGTCCCCCAACAATTTCTTGCTTATTATATGTTATATGTTGTTATTCCTCTATTACTCTATTACTTGGATTTATAGGTGTAATCCACCCATATATATGCAAGTCCCCCAACAATTTCTTGCTTATTATATGTTATATATGTTGTTATTTTTCATTTTCCACATAGGGATGTTGCAAGTTAGTATTAAAGTTCAATCAATCATAATACAAGGTGTAACATGCACATAGTGATGATTATATTCTATATAAAAGAAGATATGAAGATACATATGTATGTCCAAATTGAAAAACAAAATGTTTCCATGATGATGTAAAGGGGTTCACATGTTCCACATAAAGTATTATGCACTTTCCTATTTTTCAAAGTTTATGTATGCCCAAATTGAAAAACAAAATGTTTCCATGATGATGTAAAGGGGCTCACATGTTCCACATAAAGTATTATGCACTTTCCCATTTTTCAAAGTTTGCAACAAATGTTTCGTTGCAACTATTTAGATGAATATATGGATTGGCGTGTAAAGAATAGTAATCAATTTAGAGTGTTTTGCGTTCTCGTCAATTCCAAACCAATTAATGACATATATAATATATGGCATCAAATTTTAACATAAAGTATTATGCACTTTCCCATTTTTCAAAGTTTGCAACAAATGTTTCGTTGCAACTATTTACATGAATATATGGATTGTCGTGTAAAGAATAGTAGTCAACTTAGAGTGTTTTGCGTTCTCATCAATTCCAAACCAATTAATGACATATAATATATGGCATCAAATTTTAATAAGTGAGTGTAAGGCTTGACTTAGTGATGGACGAATTGAATCCATTCTCTTTCCAAAGTAGAGCTTATTCAATTTGGCCCACTTTATTAATTATGTATAATATCCCTCCTTGGATGGTTGTGTAAGTAGAGCTTATTTAATTTGGCCCACTTTATTAATTATGTATAATATCTCTCCTTGGATGGTTGTGTGGAAATAGCATTTGATGTTGAATCTTATTTTTTTTTGTAAAACATCATTTTAATGATATATATGTTTATTTGGAACAATTGTGTAAGTAGAGCTTATTCAATTTGGCCCACTTTATTAATTATGTATAATATCTCTCCTTGGATGGTTGTGTGGAAATAGCATTTGATGTTTAATCTTTTTTTTTTTTGTAAAACATCATTTTAATGATATATATGTTTATTTGGAACAATTGATAGAGGAGATGTTGAGGTTTGGATGGAATTCAAATGCTTGATATTTCATGCCCTATACTTGAAAGGAAATTTGTGATGTATGGTGTAATTTGTTGGACCAATCATGACTTTCTAGGCTTCAGAGAATACTTAGGAATATCAACCATTCAAATCTTATGGAATAATTCAAATCATTTTAATAAATTAATCAAATATTTTTGTGTATAAAATATATATGTTACACTCATTATGGTATGGTTTAGGGCGAGAAAATGATTATTTGCTTATCCACATTGTGGTAAGGACGTTTGTTCAAGATACTAGACATATTTGCATAAGTGTGTCTATGAAGGATATACAATGTTTTTGTATGCAAAGCATTGTTTTTGCCAAATTAATAGAAATTTTAATGGTTGGGTTTAGGAAAGACCCCTTCCTAGTCGCATGACACCCATTAATTATGGAAAAATGATTTGAAAATGAAAGTATGAGATTTGGGAGGAAATGTTGAATTGTGAAGTTGAAACTCTCAAGCATTAAAATGACATCAAGATTCTTAGGGATCTCATGCCAATATGTGTGAATGGGGATTCCAAATTTTACTATCTCCCATATTGGAAATAACTTTTAGTGGCACATTTATTGGATCTGATACACATTTAATATATACTTGTCTATACTTGAAGGTATGAAGAATATTGTAATGTGGGCACATGGTCAAGATTCCAAGTGGGCAGTGTGGTAGATAATGGAAAACAAACATGCAATAGTGGAGAGTTTGAGGCATTTGCTTAACCAAGTTGTGTAGGTTTAAGGCCATCCTAAATATGTAGGAAACCTTTAGAATATTATTGAATTGGACTATACATCCTTCAAATGTGTGATTTCCAAATATGACTGGTTTATCATTTTTGATAAGAGACATGTTAGATGTGATTTCGATAATAACTTATATGATTTTGACATATGTAGAGAATTGTCAACAAAAATTGTTGAACCATATATTTTTACAGATCATTTCTAGCAGGTTTTCTTGCATCCTAATGTCTTGGATGAAAATCAATGGTTTGTTCTTCCTTGCCCACCTAGAGGAAAAAGGGGTTGTGAGAAGCTACATGTCACAATTGTTGCATTGAGTCAAGAAGAGGATGATGTATATGCAGGTGGTGAAGAAGATATTTGTAATATGATCGAAGGACATTGCCATGAAAAACGATTGTAATATGTTCATATTTTCTCTTAATGAAACACATTTTCTTGTGGAAATCTAGTTTTCACACATAATTTTCTTTCTTACTATGTACATTTTTAATGATTGTTTCATTTTCTATGAATGCATACATTGTTGATTCATATAAAACTAAAATAATTTTCCTTCTTATCTTTTTTTATCTTGTATTAATGAAGTGGATTTGTGGTTTATTTCATTTTGTTTAAGATTTATGGAAGTGGTAAAAACTAACAAGGATTAGTAGGATAAGGGTTGGAGGAGCTAGTCATTCGGTACTATTTAGGGTGTTAACATGTTAGTGGCTAAGGGATATGCTCAATATGTGTTAGTAGGATATGGGCAAGGTTGGTAACACATTCATAACTTATCATACCTAACCTACCCACCTAACCCATTGACCTAACGCACCCACCCTTTAACTTGTATAATATACTTAACTTAACCTACTAACCCACGTAAACTATAACCTAATCCATAAACCTAACTTAATGAAATTGCTAACCTACCCCATCTATCGCACCTAACCTGCCCACCCCACTAACTTACTACACCACAAATCACAAAATCGTAACCCTCCTAATCTACCTAACACCATATAATCTACATAACCTACCCC
>JASDQU010100610.1:355323-390121 GCA_032191745.1 Picea mariana | reverse complement strand
GTAATGGATAAATTAGAAGTGGGTTAACCCTAAAATAAGGAAAGTGGGGCCAAGTGACGTAGAAGATGTTTTTAAGGAAGCTACTTGGAGAGTATAAATAAGAGGCAAGGCTCTGTCATCTTAATCACACTTGAGAATATTGAATATCTATATGTGTCTGAGGTAACCAAGGATATCTAAGCCGAAATTTTGAGGAAAGGTGAATAAAAGAAGGCCAAAATGCAAGGAAGGATATATTCTTTTGATGGTGCTTTCTAAGGTATGTTATTTACAGGTCATCTCACCATTTTGACTATAAATTTTTTTCTATAATGATTCAGATCATGAAATTCCTATTCCATTGATTAAACATACCCAAGTATCTATGGTAAAAAAAAATCATCTTGTGGGTCGTTGTATTTTGGGAGTTACACTCCGTGGAAAATAGGGTTTGTGGCTAGTCCTGAAACTAGTCAAAAACAGGTGTTTCGGGTAAAAACGTCATAACTTCTTCATAAAAGATCCAAATTCAGTGATACCAAATGTGATGGTTAGGGAACAGGCTGTAGTATGTTTTGTAACAGTTTCATATCAATTCAATGAATATTTTTTGCAGTCCATGCTCTACAAGGTCGCTCTCTAGAATAAGACAGAATTTAGCAAGGTATGCCATTTTTTCTATAACGCCTTTTCTGAGAGGTTCCAAGTAGTTCGACCTGGATAAATTGCATTAAACACACTAAGAACATTTTTTATCAGTTTCATATCTTTATTCATTACAGGTATAAAGTTATGATTGTTTCAAGTTGGGGTTGTTGACTAATCCAAAACTAGTCATGGTTGAGACAAGAAGTTGATGAGTTGGCACATACATGAGGTGTATAGTTGATGATGTTGGTAAATATTGATGAGTCATTGTTTATTATTATTTGAAACATTATTGGTATATACTTGGTACATGGTTGGATGCACTCGTTTATGGTACAGGTTGATTACAGGTTGTTTGGCACAGGTTGGTGCATGGTTGATGCACTTGTTTATGTTGACAGATTGATATTTGTTGAGGATTGTTGCCTCATATCAATTGGTGCTGAGAATGTAAAATGATTCTTGCATATAGAGTCGGTTCTCTTGTAGAGTTGTACTATATTCGGTTGTTGCTAAAAAACCCCTGGATTGAAGTCCATAATAAAAAGAAAAATTGCACATACATCTTGTGTTCTTTGTGTTCCTTGTGGAGATGATTTGTTGATGATATGTTGTTGATATGTATTCACATATAACTTATTATAAATGACAGCAATGAGTAATGAGAAAATGTTGAATGTTAACTGAGTTTTTGTGTAAGAGGGAAGTTTTTGGAAAAAGATCCCCACACTCATTCACCCCCCGCTCTAAGTGTGGTAGGTGTGTCCAACAGAAAGTCCAAAATGAACCCATACATTGGCAAAGAACAGATGTTTTGTTTGTTCAGTTGTGACCTATTTATTGCATGGTATTAGAATACACATCTTTTTGAATCTATCCACCACGACATATAGATAATCATGACCTATCCTGGACATTTGCAATCCCCCTACAAAGTCCATGGAGATACTTTCCCATGGTTGAGAAGGTATCGGAAGTTGTGTATATAATCCTAGATTTATGTTTTTAGGCTTACTTGTGGCACACATAACACACCCTTTGATATACTTGGAAACTATCTCGTTTATCCAAGGCCAATAAAAAAATCTTTGTAACTATGAAACTGTCTTACCAACCCCGAAATGACCAAAGATGAGAGATGTATGAGCTTCTATTATTACACTTACTCTTCTAGCTCTTGGTATACATTGTTTTCCAAGATGATATAATAAGTTGTCATGGATATAATAATCTAACTATTGATTGTCGTGAGTTAATGCATCATATACTTATTTAAAATTATCATCCCTAGCATATTTTTCTACATAACTTTCATGTGCTAGAGGATTATACCTAAGTATTGTGGATGCATTAATTATTGGTCTTGAAAGTATACCTGCAAACCTGTTATGAATACCCTTCTTATACTTGATTACCAATTGAAATTGTTGTAGAAAACCCATCCACCTAAAGTGTCGTGACTGTTGTAGCTTGGCTCGTGACTGCAAATATTGTAATGGTTGATGATCGGTATGAATTAGTGTATCCTTTCCCATTAAGTAATGCTTCCATTTATCTACACTGTGTACCAACACATATAGTTCCTTATCATATGTTGGATAGTTAATCACATCTTGAGTGAAAGTCTCAGAATGATAAAATATATGTTTACCACGTTGCATCAATACTGTGCCCATGGCATATCCGCTTCCATCGGTTTGAATCTCAAATGGTTGTTGTAGATATGGCAGAGCCAAAACTGATATGGTTCTTATCTTTTCCTTCAATTTCTCAAAGGCTTTCTGCTACTTGCCTCCCCAATGAAAGACCTGCTTAACACTTGTTAATGCATGTAGAGGTGTTGTTATGTATGAGAAATTAGCAATGAATTTTCTCCAGTATTGTATTGCTCCTAAGAAGCTCCTGAATTCAGTGGCAGTAGTTGGCTTGGGCCATTTTACAATGACTTATACCTTTGCAGGATCTATATTTATCTAACCATTCCCTAAAATATATCCCATATAAACCAAAGAAGTTTTTCCAAATTCACATTTAGATAACTTGATATACAACTTCTCCTTCTTCAAGAGTTCAAAGAATATCTTAACATGCTTTATATGATCTTCCCATATTTGACTAAAGATCAATATGTCGTCTAAATAGACAATAAAAAGATCATCTATGTAGGGTCAAAACACATCATTCATTACTCTAATAAATTTTGTTGGTGAATTACATAACCCAAATGGCATAACCAACCATTCGAACAAGCCTTGCTTGGTATTGAAATCAGTTTTCCATATGTCGCCTTCTGCAATTCTGATCTGATAGTAATCACTTCTCAAGTATAACTTAGTGAAATACACAACATTGTTTAATTGATCCAATATATCATCAATTTTGGGAAGAGGATAATGGTTCTTTACTGTAATATTGTTCAGGGCTCAAAAATCAATACACATCCTCCACGTGCCATCTTTATTTAGAACTAAAACAATAGGAGAACCACACGAAGAGGAGCTTGGTCCAATGATTCCTTTAACAAGCAACTCATGAAATTGATTCTTTATTTCTTCATTCTCAATTATTGATGAACTGTACATTCCAATGTTCATAAGAGGAGCATCCTGCTACAAATATATTTCATGATTCCTTTAACAAGCAACTCATGAACTTGCTTCTTCATTTCTTCATTCTCAATTACTGATGAACTGTACATTCCAACGTTCATAAGAGGAGCATCCTGCTACAAATATATTTCATGTTCAACCTCCCTTTTAGGAGGAAACCCTGTACGTTCCTGAAACAACTCATCATAACTAGATATGATGTTGATCAACTCTTGTTTATGATTTGGATCAAAACCTGATAAAAAATCTATTATGTCTTCTTCTTTCTGTTTCACTATCATGAGAATAAAATATTTACTTGCACTCACGAGTTTCTTCATTTTCCCTGTGCTCACTAAAGAAACATTAGTTTTGATGCAATGAGAACTGACAATATATTCAACCCCATCCTTGAAAAGATGATATCTATTCTCTTCTCGGTATAATACAACCTTCCTTTCAAATATATATGGACTACCCAAGATAATGTCACAAATTTCAAGAGGCACAACATCTAACTCGACCTCATCAAAGAACTTAGTTGTTATTGCAAATCTAATATTACACTTCTTTGTTTCCTACAATTTAGCATATTCACACACCCAACTTATTGTATATGGATTTTTGTGAGGTGTCGTCTTCAAACCCAACTTCTTAACAATCACTTCAGCTATTATATTAACTTGAGATCCACTGTCAAATAAAGTATCTACCTTGGTGTTCTTGACTATCACTCTAACATGAAAAAACTCACTTCTCTTCTTTTGATCAATATCACTTTCCAGTTTGGCGGATTGAACTAAAGAATTTGAATTGATAGCTAATATGCCTTTTCTTCCTATGGACATTATCTTATATTCATCTATGAAATTTGACCCTAGATCCTGATGAGATGATGCAACATTCTTATGCTTCCCTTTTTCCTTAAATTTTCTTGGCCGTAATTCTAGATGCAACTTCCAACACTATGGTTCCTCATGTCCCTTATTCTTACAGTGGGAACATGTAGGTCTTCCCTCAACTTGCTTCACTGTGGCTGATTTCTTACTCTTCCATTTACCTTTCTATTTCTTCTTGAACTTGAATGGATTCTTATCTTCGCTTGCATGATTACCCTTACTAGCCTCTATATGTGCTTGTACTGACACCTTATCAATGTTAGTATGGCTAAACATTATAATAGTGTGACGAAGATATGAATGCATGCCACCAAAATACTTCAGAAGCGTTTCATGAGTATACAATGGAATTCCTAGGGATAATGTCTTATTTTTGAATTCTTGTGTATATGCCTGAATATTCTGGCCTTTACCCTGTCTTAAATGATTCCATTCGATCATTGCCATTTGTGTATGTGCCAATGGATAATTTTTTTTCCTTATAGCCTTAGTAAACTTATCCTAGGAAGGGATTATTTTACCCTTTTGAACAAGTTCAACTTGCATCTTACTCTCCCACCATATTAAGGCAGTGCCACTTAGTCAAAGATAAAATAATTGTATCCTTGTAGCCTCATCCATAATCTTTTGAACCCTGCAATATACCTATATCTACTTCATCCAATTTTCCAATTTCACAACATTCAATTCTTCATCATAGGTTGGAAATTCGAACTTGACATCCAATTTAAGTAATCGCATATTATGCTCAAACTTCTTAGAGGACTTTTTTCGTCGGGATTAATGTTTACTCACTTCAGAAGAAACCGATGATGGTGATGAGGATGGTGAAGGGGGCTCTAAAGGTCCACCACCTTCATCTCCTCCTCCTTTTACCGAAGATTCCCCGCTTACAAGATTTTGATTTATTCATTCCAACTCATCTATTATTCATTTCAATGATTGAAGCGTAGCTCTGATATCTTCATGACTCATGGGTTGATCTTCTTCTTCTCTTTTTTCATAATCCATCCTATGTGTTCAAAACCGTTTTCTAATTTCGGACTTATAACTTGCAAGTTTCCCTTTACCAAGTTTGAGTTTGTCTCTTGTAAGCAAGCACTTGCAAACACTTGTCAAACCTACTATGATACCAACTTGATCCGAAAAATCCTTAGATTCTTATTAATCTTTTAGTATGTAAAAACATCTATTTGCTCTTTGAAATAAAATGATCACTTAACTGTATGCAAATTACATGTGAAGAACATATCTAACCAAATCCACTTTAATGATAAAATAACTTGCAAAATAATTGATCTTGAAATGAACAACAATAATGAAATCACATACATAAGTTGGAAAAAGCGGACTTCACCCAATTTGGGCTACCTCTCCAACTCCGCTTCCAATAAAGACCTTCTTTTATTAATGCTCAAACACTTGTGTTTTACAATGACCTTTTTACATGTTTCTCAAATGTAGAAACAGAGTGCACTGTTGGATTCCAGGAGAAAAATCATGCAAAATGAGTATAAAATTCTCGAAAATCTATCAAGGTACCCCTTGACACGCTTTACGTGTAGCCTCGTAACTTAGGTACCCTCAGGCACAAATTACGAGACTAAAATTAGCATTTATTAGTGTTTTACAATCCTTTGTCTATGCACCCATTAAATAGGGCATGTGCCCCAATCGACTCCATAATTTTTACATAACTTATATGAATATAGGCCAATGGGAGGTCACCACGTGTTGGCCTCTCATTGGCTCATCCTTGCCACATGTCATCATAAAAGTGGACCACTTGTGCACCACTTGTCAACCTATAGTATGACCACTTGGATTGTACCTTTCCCAATCATCTGCCAACAATCATGTTCCACGTGTCACCCTTGTAGTGGTGACACGTGTTGCCCTTTTTTCCCATGTGGACTTTGACCTTTGACTAGGTTTGATTGGAACTTTGACAGCTCATAACTTTTGCATATGAACTTCATTTTAGGATAAACTTGCATCGTTGGAAAGTTATCGCCGAGATCTACATATTGGTGTAATTTTCGAGAGAATTTAGGATGGTAAGAGTTTAAGCATTATTGAACCATTATGGATCTCTACGGATGTTCTGAATATTTTTGGACCTCTGTGAGAATTCCTAAATCCTCCTGGATCATGTAGGGTCCACTTCCAACCCTAAGGTTTCTACTTGTCATGAAACTTGGGTTAGGGAGATCGTGGATTGTTGATCACCATCAGGATCAACGATTGCAAATTAGCGCACACTCCCACTATGCACGGAGAATAACAGGATGAGCGATCTTTGCAGTGTTTTTTATTAACCCACCTTTTGACGCGTGGATAGATCAAGAATGCCCGTGGGACCCCAATCAGAGGTTTTGAAAACCACCTTCAACCCCTTTTTGTAACTAAGGCATGATACCACTTTGGTAAGGTGGTATTCCTCTATGTGTCTTGCCCACCGATCATGGGGAAAACAAAGGGTTTAAGCCCTAGCCACAATATTTGGATTAAGTCTCCAATGACAAAGATTAGCATTGGATAAGGAAGACACTAAGGATTAACACCTTAACCATTCAAAGAGTATTATTGGTTGGATGAAGGAAATCCAAGGATGGTTGAGGTAATCAGAGGAATTGGGCTCTGCGTCGGTTTACATAGTAAGTGGGACACGGTCACTACGCTTTCTTTATCATATTAAAGACAAGCAAAGAATCAATAGAGGAATATACATACATGCATATCCTAGACAACGAGACAGATTAAAAGAAAATATTCACAAGTCCTTTGAATGAATAGAATACAAATCCCATAATGTTACCTGAAAACTGGTATGCAAGCACAATACATATAAAAAAACTTGTATGAGTTAATGAGAATTGTTGGAAACTATTGAAGAAGGTGCCACTCTCCACCCAACCATAGAAAATGTTGCACTATCCTCAGTTACATCCATCCACCCTCGATCCAGGCTACGATGCCATGAGAGGATTTCTGGTATCTTAACAAGTTTATGAGGGAAGCCAAGGTTACTATTTTTTTCTCTCAAACCATAGAATTCTCCTTCTCCCTTCTCGAGTGATCAAACCCCCAACCGTGTGTCTCTTTGTCTCCTTGTCTATCTGTATCCTGCCCCTTACTGTCTGTTATCCCCTTTCCATGCCTTCTTCCCCAAGGATTCGTGGGTCATGTCAGAAGCTTCTTGACGGGGACTCTGCCCATTCCTCCATTCATTCTCGAAGGAGACTCCCCAACTACCAGCTTGACTGGTAATCAAATTTATTGGGTCGAGGACAATTCAAGGTTTGCATTTCTTTAATTTGACAGTGTATTACTTGACACGGTCATTTCGACTAGAAATAACTTCCCTCTTGCACCATTCCTATCATGGCATCGTAACCTGTGAAGAAAATCCCTTCAGTAGTTGTTTCATCATTTCCTTTTTTCATCAATTAAACAAATATTTACATTACATAGTTTATCAAAGTTCATTGTCTTTCACAATTCACATAACAGGTATGTCCATAGTCTTGGACATAATAATAATTATAATTATAATTACAAACTGGGGGAAACATGGGTGTTACAACATCTGTACAGTTGAATTGGACAAATCAAAGGATGAAATGTGTCCT
This sequence comes from Picea mariana, assembly GCA_032191745.1. NCBI lineage: Eukaryota > Viridiplantae > Streptophyta > Pinopsida > Pinales > Pinaceae > Picea > Picea mariana. The sequence continues at coordinate 382,375 of JASDQU010100610.1, read as the reverse complement.
TCCATACAATTGACATGGCAGGTTGACATCAACATATGTACAACAAGTGGCAAGCTCATAGAGTGACACATGGACAAGTGATGTCAACATGTTGATGTGGCAGTACCAGAGGCTGCCATGTGTCACCCGGATTTGACACATTTGGCATTCAGTTGGACTAGTTGGAAAGTGCCACATGTCATTCATACGAATGATGTGGCAGACCATACATTCCACATGGCACCACTAAAAGGGTGACACATGGCCTATCATATGAAGACATGGAGAACAATTGGCAAGTACAACCATCAATGACATGGCGACCTACGATGACCAGGTAGCACAGTAAGTAGGGTCATACGTATAGTTGGAAATGGTGGCCAATTATAGGATTCCATGTGGACCAATCAAATGGTGCCATGTGGAACCTTCTGCAAGAAGACCAAGTTGACCATCAGATCAAAATTGTTTAGGCTCGGTGGGTTTTGAACCCCCAACCTCCACAAGAATCTTCAAAAGTATATTCCAATATGCCAACGAATTAACACACTCATGCTATCAATGCACCACACATGTTACTTTTTATAACAAACAAATTAAATTATATTTAATTTGATGCCAGCGTCAACGTGAAGGTCGAGCCACGGTTTGGCCAACCTAGCCTATATAAACCTGGCATGAATCCCGAGGACGGTACATGCAGTACGGTGTGTACAGTATGGTACAATATGATGCATGGAAATGTGTTCCAAAGAGATAAGTTTCCTTATTTTGCATGCAAGAGGTGTTCATATTTTGGATTTGTCTCATTTTGTGTGCTATAGAGTTCTTTGAGAGAAGTATAGAGTGTTTATACTCATTTTTCTCATAATTTCGAGAGGAATTTGATGGTGATTATAGTTTTGTGCTAAAGTGTTGTGTATGAAATTCTTCGTTTAATTTGTCATGTATGAGACCCATAGTCTCTTTATGATGCAAAAGGGGGTCTTTAAGCACCTATTCAGAACATAGTCAATTTTATACTCATTTTTCTTAGAATTCCATGAGGAATTCAATGGTAACCTATGTTTATGGGTTTGAGCAACAAAATTGAAGGGTTTCTTCAAATTTGGCATTGTAATTCATCATTGTATCAAGCATTTGAGCATTAATAGAGTGGTCTCACTGTTTGAAAGGGATATGGAGATGTAGCCCGAGATGGGTGAACTCTGTTAACAACTTGTTAATGTTTTGTTGTCTCTATTTCTCTCTATCTTGGCACTCATTATTTCTTCAATTTATTATCAGTTGATGAATTTTATGGATAAATAAGCGTTTTCATATGATATTTTGCAAATAGTCATAACGATCTTAATTTCCTGAATCTAGTCTGACATTTAGCATCTGCTTAAGAACTAATCGACATCTAAGGATTTTCGGATCATGTGGTATAATAACTCTTTGGTATCACTGGAAGGAAGTTGGTATAAGATTTGGTTTGATGTTTATTTGCAAGTGAATTCTTACAAGGTTCATACTCAAGCTTGGTGAAGGATCGTTTGAAGAGTACATTCCTGAGATTGGTTTGAGGCGTGCATTTCAAAAGAAAGAAATGGATTCAACAAAAGACATGGATTATTCTAATCCAAATCCTTTATGTACTGAAAAAAGAATTTTTTTTCTATGTTCATGAAAATGAAGGCCATGGTGGAAGAAATGCATGTGGATCTAAAGAAGGCCAAAGGAACTAGTGTTAAAGGCAAAGGAAAGCCACATAACTTCAAGAAGCGGTCGAAGGGAAAAGAAGAAGAGAATCATACATGTTCTCATTGCAATAAGAAAGGAATGAGGATGCAATGTGTTGGAAGTTGCATCCATAGAGGTTACCAGAGAAGTTCAAGTACAAGTGTAAACAAAAGGCCACAACCATAGTTCAGGATCTTGGATCAGATTCTAAGGATGAAACTAAGATTACAACTATGGGAATCAAAGGTAAATATTTTGTTGCTAGTTCCAGTTCATGTGCTTCTTTTTCAAAGGCTAATGTGATCCCCGATGGAAGGAAAATAAATGACATGTTTCATTTACGAGTTATATCAAAGAACACTAAGATTGATGCACTTGTTGATAGTGGATCACAAGTAAATCTTATTTGAGAGCAAGTTGTTCAGAATTTGGGATTGGAAAATAGGCCTCATCTGAGACTGTATCCTTTGTGTTGGATTTGTGATAATACTCAATTACAGGTAACTAAGCAATGCAAGTTATGGTTTGAGATCACATCCAGTTTCATTGATGAGGTAGATTTAGACATTGTTCCATTTGAAATTTGTGAGATGGTTTTGGGAATTCCATACTTGTATGATAAGAAGGCCATTTTCTACAGGGAACAGAACAAGTATCATTTTTCAAGGATGGGATTGAGTTCATTGTGAGAGCACATTAGATGAAGACTAATTTGACTGTTGTCACTATAGGGCACGTGAAAATGCTAGTTAATGTTAGTATCCAGGATCTAGATTTACAACCTAAGGTTGAAATTAAAACAGGTCCTTTGGTTGATGTCTTTCTTGTTAAAAATGGAAAATATGTTGATGGTTCATTCTTTTTTGCATCTGTATACTAAATTTTATTGTCCAGTTTATTACTAATTAGTGGAGTATGTTTAGTAGATGCAACAATGAATGGCGGATTTTGTGAATTTAAGGGATTGGTTAACTTCATCAATAATGTTGTTTCAATATTCATTATTATTGTGATGATTCAAGTGATCATTATCCAAGCAATAAGGATGGATGATACTAGACAAGTGAGGCGAAAAATTCCTCACTTCATTTCTAAATGAACCGGAATTTTGGAGATTATATAGGTTTCTTGGACGACCTATAATTGGATCCAATGATTTCTCGGATTCAAAGTAAGTTTCAGCATCAAAGGCAGACAAATGAAATACTTATATTCCATTATAGGGAAGCATCTTGTAGTGAAACAATTATGGTTATCATTTTGTGAAAGCAACCTAAAATGGAACATTAATGTTCATATGTAAATGCCATGTTCATGTAAGATGTTTACCTTGTAAATAAGCAAGTCAAACGGTACAGATGTTTATAGAAACATGTTTAGATTTTTATTTCAGGGGAGGAGAGAGGAAATGAACAGGAAGTTCATTCAAAGACTCTTAGAGATACATCAAAGCAATACATGAACAGTAATCCAAATGGGCAAGGAATAGATCAACATTCAACTTGGCTTCATGATTTCCGAGATGGACTATCTTCATGAAAAAGAGGAGATGGGAGTGAATGTTGAATTAGGATTTAGATCTGGATATTACGGAGAAGAGAGTCAATGAGAAGATTTTTGTGATGAAGGAACCAGTGAGCCAGAGTCATATTTTTTTTCCAAAGTCAGATCCATGAGCCAAAGCTATTACCAAGAGCCAAATTTAGAGCCATGTTCCAGAGAAGAAGACAGAAGTACATTGATATAGATTGGTTTCATTGAGCTTATGGGAGTTCAATAAGGAGATCAAATCCATATCCAATATGAAGATCCAAGACAAAGATCAAGTCCAAGATGGAAATTAGTCAAAATGCATTTCAGCAAGGTGGAAGAGTGAGAAAATATTAGCATCAATAAGTTGTTGAATAATATATGAAGAGCATTTCAGTAAGGTGGAAGAGTGAAGAAGACTTATCATCACTAAGTTGTTGAAAGATTCATACTTTTGGAGGATGAAAATTTCTTCAGTGGGGAGGTGTGATCCAGGAGGATCCATAACGCTCAAAAATTGATCCTCTCAAATGATAATGAAAATTACTCCATTGCATAGAGCTCAACGAGATATTTCCAATAGTGCGTGGATCACCTCAAACGAACATCATATGAGAAAGTTATGGTCTTTCAAAGTTTTGGCAGAAACATGGCAAAATGATGACATGACAGTATGTACATATGACATCAATAAGATAATGTGTTAGCACCACAAACTGACACATGGCATCCGTACAACTGAGTTGGATGATTCATAGGATGACACGTGTCCTTATGTACAGTCTACATGGAAGGATGACATCAACATCCATATGACAAGTGGCAAGCTTAGAGAGTGACATGTGGATAGGTGATGTCAGCATGTTGACGTGGTAGCAACAAAGGTTTCCACATATCAATTGGATTTGTCACATTTGGAATCCAGTTGGACCATTTGGAAAGTGCCACATGTAATTCGTATGGTTGATGTGGTAGAATGTACAGTCCACGTGGCCTAACGTACGATGACGTGGTGAACAAGTGGAAGGTATTGTCATCAGTGACATGGAGATCATATGATGACAAGCAAGCACAATCAATAGGGATATACGTACAATTGGAAATGGTGGCCAATGATAGGCTTCCATGTGGACCAATCAAATGGTGCCACATGGCACCTCCAAGAAGACCAAGTTGGCCTTCGGATCAAAATTGTTGAGTCTCGATGCGTTTTGAACCCCTGACCTCCACAGGAATCTCCAGAGGAATATTCCAATATGCCAACGACTTAACACACTCATCCTACCAATGTGCCACAATGTTACATGTTATAAAAAACAAATTAAATTATATTTAATTGTATGCCAATGTCAGCATGAAGGTCGGGCCACAGTTTGGCTGACCTAGCCTATATAAACCTAACACGGATCCCAAGGATGGTACATGTAGTACAATTTTCACAGTATGATGCATGGAAATGTGTTCCAAAGAGATAATTGTCCCTATTTTATGTGCAAGAGGTGTTCCTATTTTTTATTTGTCTCATTTTACGTGCTATAGATTTCTTTGAGGGAAGTATAGAGTGTTTATACTCATTTTTATCAAAATTTCGAGAGGAATATGATGGTGTTGTTATTTTTTTTTCTAAAGTGTTGTGTATGAAATTATTAGTTTAGTTTGTCATGTATGAGACCCATAGTCTTGTTATACATGCAAAAGGGGGTCTTTAAGCATCTGTTCAGAACATAGTCAAGTTTATACTCATTTTTCTCAAAATTTCATGAGGAATTCAATGGTAACCTCTGTTTCTGGTTTTGATCTGCATAATTGAAGGGTGTATTCAAAGTTGGCATTGTAATTCATCATTGTATCAAGAATTTGATAATTAATAGAGTGGTCTCGTTGTTTGAAAGGGATGTGGAGATGTATCCCAAAATGGGTGAACTTCGTTAACAACTTGTTAATGTTTTTTTGTCTCTATTTCTCTCTATTTTGGCACTCATTATTTCCACAAGTTATTATCAGTTGATGAAGTTTATAGATAAATAAGTGTTTTCACGTTATATTTTGCAAACATTCATAACAATCTTAATTTCTTGAATCTGGTTGGATGTTTAGCATCTGCTTCAGAACTAACCGACATCTAAGGATTGTTAGATCATCATGCATAAGAATCCATGTTTTGGATCCAACTCTTTCTACATATATACCAACCCACCCCTTGTGCATTAGCTTATTTTCGTCTACATTGTCATTCTACTTCTATGTGTTTCTTATCTCCCCACCTAAATAGTTTAGTCATTCATATTTTTCTCCCCCTTTATTATGTTCAAACAAGTCCCCTACCTTTCTCCTATTATTCCTTTAAATAGGAGATGAATTTGTTCTCTCACAACCTATTGTCTTGAGAGGCTCATGTTGCATCTAGTGCACTAGTATCTCTTTGAGGAAAGTCCCAATACCATCACATAATGGGTTAAATATGATGATGAAATCTTGCATGACATATAGAAGAATGCTATACAAGGTGAAGAACCCACCCATTCATTGGGAAAGTTGTATAAAAACCCATTTTGGTATTTCTTATAGACCTAAATACAAAAGGTTAAGTAGATCATGGTTGATTATGTCCATAACCTCGTTGATGAAAACATTGAGTTTCAAAGTGTCATGTTAACCGTTTTGACCAAAATATTGGAGCAATTGAATACCCACAAAGGGAATAACACTTTCATTAGTCCCCCTTAGAACATGTAATGTTATGAGCTTTAACAATATGTAGAGAATATAGAGTTGGGGCTTTATTTTATTATGGAAACAACTATAGACAAGTGCACAAACATATGTTCCAACATGGTGCCTCCCATGCAACAACCTAAGATAAGTTAAATTTGGAGGGTCTTTAGGGACCACTCAATAAATATCACTACATCCCTTCTCAAATTCTTCGGGAAAATAAAAATAGTAAAGTTGAGATGGAAGAAGCCATAGTGAGGGGTGTCAAAAAATATCTTAAACAAGTTTGCAAAAATATTGTTTTTGTTGAAGGGTACTACAAAATAGCTATTGATCATATTAGTGGAAAATTTAAAATGCATCTTGGGAAACAACTAGTCAAGTATTATTGAGATAATAAGCCATAATAAGTTTTGAACCATGCAATTTTGAACATGTGAAGATGGTTTCCAATTAGGTAGTACATTGGCTTTCCAATAAAACATTTTTAAGTAAAAATGATCAATCTCCGTTGTTAGCATAACATCCCTTGGTGGAAGAAGGAAATGTTAGCTTAATAGCTAACCCTTGGGGACCCCCCTCTCTCTATATCCCCCAACAAATATTGATTAAACATACCATGGTTAATTTTTAATCTCACATATCTTCTCCTATTTGTCATGCAACCCCGAATATCTCTCTCTAATAATGATCGTCTTATTGCCAAGGAGATTTTATTCTCCATTTAATTTCATTAACTTTGCAGTTGTCCCATGGTGGTTCTTGTGTGTTGATGGTTTTCATATACCATTTCTAATAATTTTATGCTACATGTCAATTCGGTAGCTTCCGTGTTCCCTCTTTGCATTAATTTCCAACCTTTATTGGGATGTCTTCATACACACTCCTTGCCACACTTTGTTCACTTCACTTTGATCTCCCCTCAACATTTATTTGTTTCATTCCCATTCTCTCTCTATATTTAACACTATTTACTACTTATTTATTGTTTTTGTAATTCACATGGAGCTCTATGGATTTAGAACAACAAGCTAGGATGTGTGAGTGACCTTCAACTAGACTTTAAACTTATGGGGACCAAATGGTTAGTTTGTATATGGTAGCAACCCTATGAATCATTTTAACACTTAAACATGGTTTAATGATTTCATGGACAAACATGACCTATAATTAATTCCTTCAACCCCTAGTAAACTCTCACATAGCAGGGCATAAAATTAGCAAATTGTGGATGTTGTTTGATAGTTACAATATTATGTTTAGGACAAGCAAGAAGCTCGATTCTTGTTTAAGCTATAATTTCGATGCATTTACCTACTAAAAGTTAACATTGAAATGGTTGATATCAGTCATTCATGGAAAAATTAGAAGGACTTCAAAAGGAAGGTGCTTAATCGCTAAGAAGAAATCATGCACAATGTGATAAAAAATAGACAATCATTGATCAGTGTTGAAGAGGATCCCATAGTGGAAGATGCATAACCTCACCTGCAATTGATGAAACACGACCTCTACTCATTTTACAAATGAATTTGATTGAAAGAAGTCATTTATTTCTAAATTTTTTGCAATGTTTCCCTTATTTTTATACTAAAAATCATAATGGTTTAAATGTTGTACTGATATATAATTTTTTATGTTCCAACATTATAGTACTTAAAATTAAGAAATTTTATAGGCTCCACAGAATTATGATGGTAAATTTCATATATCTTATAATTGTTTCTACAATAGGGGATCCATGCCTTGGATCTAACTCCTTCTACATATACCTCAGCCCACTCTTTGCACATTAGCTTCTTTTCCTCTACATTGTCATTCTACTTCTATGTTTTTCTTATCTTCCCACTTCCATATTTTTGTCATTCATATACATCTCCCCCTTTATTATGTTCAAACAAGACCCCTACCTTTCTCATATTGGCCCTTTCAATAGGACATGGATTTGTTCTCCCACAACCTATTTTCTTGAGAGGATCATGTGACATCTAGTGCACTAGTATCTCTTTGATGAAAGTCTCAATACCATCACATAATCGGTTAAATACGATGAGGATATCTTCAATGCCAATTAGAAGAATGTCACAAAAGGTGAATAACCCACACAATTCTTGGAAAAGTTGTGCAAAAATACATTTTAGTATTGCTTATAGACCAAAATACAAATGGTTAATTAGATTGTGATTGATTATCTCCATAACCTCGTTGATGAAAATATTGAGTTTCAAAGAGTCATCTTAATATTTTTAACAAAATCTTAGAGTTATTGAATTCCCACAAAGGGAATTACACTTTCATGATTCCCCCTTAGGACATGGAAATTTGTGAGATATATAAATATGAGGATCTCATGGAGCTTGGGCTTCATTTTATTATGGAAACAAATATAGACGAGTGCATAAACCTATGTGCTAACATAGCACCTCCCATGCAATAGCCCAAGTTATGTTAGAGTTGGAGGTATTTAGGGACCACTGAGGAATTTTCATTACATCCTTTTGCAACTTCTTTGGGAACAATACAAATAATAAAGTTTAAATGGAAGAATCCATGGTGAGGGATATCATAAAATCCCTTAAACCAAGTTTGCAAAAATATTTTTTTTGTTAAAGTGGACTCCAAAATAGATGTTAATCATCTTAGTGGAAAATTCAAAATCTATCTTGGGAAACAACTAGTCAAGTATCATTGATTTAATAATCCATAACCAGTTTTGAACCATGCAAGTTTGAACATGTGAAAAGGGATTCCAATTAGGTAGTAGATTGGCTTGATAATGGAACATTTTTTAAGCAAAAGTGATCAATCTTCGTTGTTAGCATAATATCCCTTAGTGGAAGAAGGAATTGGAACAACACCTTACCTTGGTACCTAACCCCTAGGGACCCCCCTCTCTTTAGATCCCCCACCAAGTCTTTATTAAACGTACCATGGGTGAATTTTTAGTCATATATATATTCTCCTAGTTTTCACACAACCCCCACAATCCCTCTCTGATCATGATTATCCTATTCCCAAGGAGATTTTATTCTCCATTTAATTTCATTAACTTTGCAGTTGTCCCATGGTGGTTCTTGTGTGTTGATGGGTGTCTTATTATATTTTCAATAATTGTATGGTATATGTCGATTCAGTAGCTTCCATGTTCCCCTTTTGCATTAATTTATAACCTTTATTGGGATTTCTTCATACACACTCCTTGCCACCCTTTGTTCACTTCACTTTGATCTCTCCCCAATGTTGCTTGCTTTCACTCCCATTCTTTCTATGTATTTAACATTGTTTGCTACTTATCTATTGTTTTTTTAATTCACATGGAGATATGTGGATTTAGAACAATAGACTAAGATGTGAGGGTGACCTAGGACTATACTTTAAACTTATGGGGACTAAATGGCTAGTTTGTATATGGTATCAACCCTTTGAATCCTTTTAACACTAAAAAATGGTGATCTGGATTGTATAGAGAATGAAATGAAAGGAAGGAATATGAATGGAAACAAACACATATAAATATTGCAAAGAGTGAACTAATACAATGAAACCCAAATTCTATTAATGAATGAAATAGGAAAAGACTGTAAAATGAAAAGCAATATTAGCTAGAATGGTGGTATCTTATCTTTGAAGAGAGAGATGTTTGCTATGCTCATATGCAAGAAGAAATTACAAGAGCAAAAAATGAAATTTTTAACATAAATTACTAAACCCTAAGAGACAAAACCCTAATCCTAGGAGACAAAGAACCAAAATGATTGCAGGCCATGAGGTGGTCGTTAATTGATACATCAACTTCCCATGGGTGCAAATTTTGCATACAATCTCTATTTTGGGTGCATAGTAGCTCGTTTGAAATATCTAAATGAGAAGTACAATTATTATCAATCCTAATCAATCCATGGCCATATTAGGCCCCTTAATGGCCAAAAAACATCGTTAAAGGCCTCAAAATGGCCCCAAAATTATAGGAGCTAAAAACCTATAGATAAAACTTCCAAGATGGAGACCCATGTTGAATTATTGGAATAAGTGGGTGGCCAATGATGTACACCTAGATAATTCCTCCCCCCTTAGGAAAAACTTGTCCCCATTGTGTCAAGGTCCCTCATCAGATGTGGAAAATTTTGTTGAATTTGACTATTAGTGAGCCACTTGCCTTGGTGAAGAAGTTTTCCTACTTGAACAACCCAATAGAGATGTATGTTTTGTTGACAAATGTCATTCATATCGGTGTCCATGATCTCATCCATTGTAACCAACTCAATGCAATCAATATTGATTTCTATGAGGGACAAATGCTTAGCCACCTCTAAAGTGTCCAATAGGGGCGAGAAATATTGTCAAAGCAACTCCACATTAAATATTGTGTGCAAGACAAGTAAAGGGGCACTACTACATATGGGGTCAAAATTTGAAAAAACCTTCCGACGATAAGGTTAAAATTAATCATATTGTCACAAATTATGACATGATATTAAAATTTTAATCATTTTTTATGGGCACCCCGATGGATGGCTTACTTGAGACAAAATACTATATTCATCGATATTGCGACGATAGTTCATCTATCTATCAACGAACCTAGATAATTCCAACTACCCATTTGAAAATGGTTTAACGGTCACTGACTTGGTCAACTTTGACATAGTCAAAGTTCATCTGAAGGCCGATGAGAGTGAGTGATTTCAACTATTTGTTGTAGGTGTGACAATTATAAAATCTATTTATGCTCATTGTTCACTACATGAATTATTAGTCTTTTTTCTATGTGTTACTTGCCTCAGATCTAATTCTTGATCTGCATAGCTCAAATTTTTTACTTTGAAGGTTACAAACGTTTAATATTACTTTGTCTCTTTTTTAAATACCCACATTGGATCCCTGACCCTGAGACCCTCTTTTATCTGGGGACACAAATTGTTTCCTATGAAACAGGTATGGACATGTCTACTCAATTCCATTTAATTACTATACAATTTGTCTTGGTAGAGTTCTCTTTTATTGTTTGATTTTATTACTTGCTTATTGTGAAGCTTTGGAACTTATGTGGTAAAAATCTATGGTTTTGATTTCTTGATTAATTGTTGACTACTGTTATAAACCTTTAATAAATATATGACGACAATAGCTTAATTCTCTAGTACATATGGGGTGAATATTCGATGACATTTGTATCGTAAGAATATATTCATATTTTGTACTTATATTGCTTCAGTGTATTTTGTTGTGAATATAGGAAATCCCAATGCCAACACCTGAAGAGAGTGAAAGGATTTTTTCTATATTAAAGGTGACATTGGAGGCACACGGTGATGGGAAATGTTATTTCCCTTGCAATCAATGCAGGGGCTTGAATAGAACAAGACTTGTAAGGAAAACAATTGAAAGACATTGTTGGAGGTATGGGCATTGTGAAGGGGGGCATACATATTGTCCCATGGTAAGTTAGTCTTTATATATGTCTTTGTATTGACTGTATTTATAAAATTTTATTTTGTTTTGATATTTGTCATATACACTATAAAGATAAATCATCCTAGGTGTCTGTCATTGGATAAATATATGCCTAGTAGTAGTAGAAATACTATTGTACAAGATGTGGAATATGGTATGGATATTGAAGATCAATTCAATCCTATGAAAAAATATGACACTAATAATATTGTTGAGCAAGATGATGGGACAAACAGATTGATCCAGGACATCTTTGATCCTATCGATGAGGAAAATTTGATGATATTCATAATGTACCTCTACTTGAGAAGGCACAACAACCCTTTTATGAAGGCTCAAGAACAAATATTCTCTCTACTATAATGTTGTTGGTGAACTTGAAGGTATTGAATGGTTTTTCAAACACTTGTCTCACACATATCCTAAGGTACGTAATATAATTCGTCACTTATTATATGTAAAGGTCGGTTTTATTTTTCTCTATTTTTACTGTCATTTAATGTGTAAATTAAGGATGCAATATTTATGATTACTATTATTTACATTAACTCGTTATTTTTTATGTTGTAGATTGGTAGGTGACGTTTTCTTACCACCATCAAATAATTTACCTCTCACATATTGAGAGTTGTGTGCCATTATGAAAGATATTGGAATGGAGTATCAGGCTATTGATGCATGTCTGAATGATCATATTATATATTATGGATAGCATCAGAAAAAAAAATCCCGCAATATCAAATCAACAAATATCGAACTGATCAAGTAACAAAAAAGGTGCCTCACAAGTTTCTTCATCATATTCTGATAATCCCACATTTGCAATGATTGTTCAGGTGCCAAATCATTACACAGTTTATGGATTACCATGCATGGAAGAGAACTGAATATGGTGTTCCTCGAATGCCTACATATGGTTCTACATTTAGGAACATCGAAGAAAGATGGTCGATTTTTAAAGAAGAACCTCGTAATGTTAGGTTTTCATTGGCATATGATTGTGTCAATCCATTTGGTGGGCTCAGGTCTATTTACTTAGTGTGGCATATTTTTGTTATAAACAATAACCTTCCTCTTGGATGTCAAGAAAGAGGGAGCACACAATGTTGGAAACGATTGTTCTAGGTATTTTCTTACAAAATTGGTTTGAACGTTGCATTCCATTTGTCTTGTTCGTTGCATAATTACTTATATATATACAAGGTAGTAATTATGTGTACTTTCACCAAATTAGGTAAGTACAAAGTGCAATATATGAATGAATATATTGAGCCTCTTATCAACAAGCTACTAAATTTATGGGTTGGCATCACTATGTATGACATCTCTATACCAATAGGGAAAAAGAAATTCCAATTCCATAGAATACTTACATGGACAATTCATGATGCCCTGGGGAGAACACATTTTTGTGGTATGTAACATACTAGTACACTTTAAATATAGTTTATAATTTTATAAAAATATGATGTATTCTTCTTAAATATTAATTCATTTTTATATAAATAATACTAACATTAATCCATATCTTGCAAGTCTTCAAACAAAGGGTAAATGTGCATGTCCAGTTTGTGTTTTCAGGATGAAATCACGCCATTCAAGAAGTCTAGGAAAGGATGTGTTTGATGAGTATAGTAACTTCCTCCCTAAGAACCATAGGTATTGAACTACATAAAAACATATTTTCAATTTGAAAAAAGAGACTGGAATAAAACCACAAAGAATGACACCTCACCTATGGAAGTTGGAATATAATAAAAATCATCAAGGTAAGAATTTAGTCTACGTGTCATATATATTGATGTTTTACAATTTTAATTTGTATTGAATTTTTTTATTGTATCTAACAATTATTGTTGTAAAATCATTTATTTTTCATAAATGTCGTCAAGGCATTAATGGGCTTCCACGAGGAATGAAAAGTTACCCTATACAATTCAATATGTTTCCCTACTATGAGCACATACAAATAGCTTATTTGTTTGATACAATGCATGTTGGGAAGAATGTAACAAAAATGTTGTGGACAATATTAGATGGAAGGAGTGACAAAGAAAAAATTGTCAAAATTTGTACTCACATTCAGGAAGCCAATCATGCACCGCAAAATGTGATTTATTCAAATAGTAATGGACACTGAAATAGTCTTCCATGGTTATTTACATAGCACAAAAGAAATGTTGTAAAAGAGGTCCTTCAAAAAATTAAATTTCCCACGGGATTTGCTTCAAACATAAAGAATATCTTGACAAAAAAGGTGAATTTGGTGGAGTGAAAACACATGATTGGCATACCTTCATTAAGGTAATTATTTTGGTATATTTATATATTGGTAAATACATGATTTTTTACTATTATACTTTTTTATTATTATTTAAAAAAAAATCATGATCCCTTTTTTTGTTACAGTATGTTCTACCTCTATCTCTCCCTAAAATCTTTGACAACAATGTCAAACAAGTTATATATAATCTTGGAAAATACATGAGGTAAATATTAATGATTTATATGCAAAGTCTATGTTGCTCAACTTGTCGACATCTGTTTTACTTTCAATGTATATACGTTGTTATTGAAACCTATTATTTTATTTGGTATATCATGTGTAGGTGGTTGTCATCTAAATAAATCCATAAAGAAGTTATAAAATATTGGAGGAGAGAAATTTCTCGACTAATTGCGAAATGCAAAATTATCTACTTTCGAAATTTTTTAATGCACAAGAACACTAGCTCATACACCAAGTTTAGGACATTGAAATGTGTGGACTGCTACACACAAGGTCAATGTGGATGGTGGAGAGGCACTTGAAGTCATTGAAGGATTTCATCAGACAAAGAGCACGTCATGAGGGCTCTATGGTGGAGGTCTATATGGTATATCAATATTTGGTGTATATTAGTCAGTATCTTCATAAATTAGCAACAAAAATCATGAAGGTGCCTCAGATTTGGGATGTCAATTCCATTAACAAATTTGAAGGGGAGGTCTTGGTCGGGAAAGGTCGAATGAGGAAAGTGAAAGGTAATTAGATGGTATATATCTATAATACTTTTCATTAATATTTATTTATTTCTATATTGTGCTTCTTTTATTTTTATTTATCTTCCATGATCAATTATTAATCTTTATTCTAATTAGTATTTTTTATTCTTTTTTCATACAGTTGGTCGAGAGTGGGATGCAATGCATTTATACATTGCAAACAATATTGATTCGATGAAGGTATGTATAGATCGATGTATACAATGTAATGGTAGGTTATCATGGGAAGGGGTGGCTACTTTTCTTTAAGAATCTCTTCATAATCAATATACCAATCTTACTTAGAAGGAAATTGATTTAGCATATGTTTTAAAAGATAAATAGGCAAGCATATTATTCACCCACGTCATGTTTCAGTTTTTTTCCAATATATTAATCAATGTGGTGTGTTTTCTTATAAATGTTTCCTAATTCTAAATATGTTTATTGATTGATAATGCATTTTTTACGTGTCGGGCATATTTTAGCTGACACACCACAAGGCTATGTGGTGCAATGGTCATAAATTTCGCATCAAAAAGTTGGATGAAAATAAGAAAACCTATGATTGTGGGATAAATGCATTCTTTCAAGTCACTAATGTTTCCTCAATAAGTGACAGGAATCCAACAATATCATAAAATAGATACTATGGGTATTTGGATGATATAATCAAGTGTGACTTTAAATAATTCAAGTTAGTTATGTTCAAGGCCAAAAGGTACATGTTACAGATGAATGAACATGATCTCAATAGAACTGTTATTAAGCATGCTAATGGACTTACGATGGTTAATACAAGGATGTTTGAGCCAGGTACATAAACTTATGTTCTTCCAAGCCAATGTGAGCAAGTCTTTTATTGAGAGGTTCCAAGTAAAGCAAGTTGGTTATATGTTGTTAGATATGATCCAAGGGGAAGGGTTGTACAGTATAATGTACCAGAAGAAGATGATATTGAAGAATAATAAGATGCAAAGGAACATGAGATAGATGTACTATCAGATGAAGAAGCCGAAGAAGTTGAGTCAGATGTAGATGACAATGTTGATCTTGATGATGATATTAACGATGATATTATTGAAAATGGCATTGATGAGGATTTTGATATGGCCAATCCTTTCAATGTCTATTCTAAACTAGATGAAACAAATGTAGAGTTGGATGAAGAAGAAGATGATGAATGATATTGCAGAAATGTTGAAATGTAGGAGGTATGTGATTATATATTTTCTATGATTTATTCTCTTTAAAGTATTTATTTATATGGGTTAGTCATCATCACCATCATCATCATTATCTTAGTTGTCATCATCATTGTTGTTGTCGTCATCATTTTCATCATCATCCTTATTTTCATCGTCGTGATCAAATTCATATCGTCATCATCATCATCGTCGTGATCATTGTACTCATTGTCATCCTCATCATCATTGTCACCACCAATAATAAACATTATCGACATCCTACTCCTCATAATCATCTTCATTGTCATCATTATCATTTTCATTGCATTTTTTCATCATTTTCATTGTCATCATCATCGTCGTCGTTTTCATTGTTTTCACCATAATTAACATTGTCATTGTCATAGTCATCACCATCATCATTGTCATCATGGTAATCATCATTTTCATTATCATCATCATCACCATCCTCATTGTCATCATCATCTTCATCGTCATCATATCCATTGTCGTAGTAATCATCATCAACATCATAGTCATCGTCATTTTCATCATCATAGTCATTGCAATTTTCATGATCATCATCATATCATCATCATCGTCGTCCTCATCGTATTTGTCACCATAATAATAAAAATTGTTATCATCATATTTATCCTCATCATCATTGTCATCATTTTCATTATCATCGTTGTCATATTCATTGTCATTGTCATCGTCATCAATGTCTTCATCATTGTCATCACCATAATGAACATTGTTATTTCCATTATCATCATCATCGTTGTCATCATCATCATCATCATCGTCATCATCATCATCAACATCATCATCATCATTTCCATTTTCATGATCATCATCATATCGTCATCGTCATGATCATTTTTGTTGTTGTCCTCATCGTCGTTGCCACCACTAGTAATCAACATTGTTGAATTCCTACTCCTCATCATCGTCGTCATCAATATTTCCATTTCCATCATAGTCGTCATCATCATTGTCTTTGTCATGATCATCCTCATCGTCTTCGTCATGGTCATCGTCATTGTCATCATCATCATCGTCATCGTCGTCATCGTCGTCATCGTAGTCATTGTCATTGTCATCATCATCATCGTTGTCATCATCATCATCATCATCATCATCATCATCATCATCATATCATCATCATCATCATTTTCATCATCATCATCATCGTCATCGTCATCATCATCGTCATCATCGTCATCATTGCCAATGTCGTCGTCACTGTCGCAGTTGTCATCATCATCGTCAATTTCATAGTCATCATCGTCATCAACATGGTCATGGTCATCATTATCATCATCGTTATCGACATGGTCATGGTCATCATCATCATTGTCACAATTTTCATCATCATCATTATTTCCATCATCTTCATCGTCATTTCCATTGTCATGATCATCATCATATCGTCGTCATCATTTTCAACATCATCATCATCATCATTGTCATCATCATCTTCTTTCTCATTGTCATTTTCATCATCATCGTCATTTCCATTTTCATCATGATCATCATCATATGTTATCATCATCATCATATCATATCATCATTGTCATCATAGGGGGTTAGAGTATTATGGGTTTGTAGTGATAGGGGTAATTATTAATATATGGATTAAGTTTTATAATGGTTAGGGGTTATAAGTGGTGGGTTTGGAGTTATAATTATTAAAGGTTATAGGTTTTATGGGGTTATACTAGTTATGTGTAATATGGTTGTGGTGTATGGATATATTATGGTTAGTGGTTAGCTGATCCAGATGGATCTCGGTGGCCATCCATCTTTTCCATTGAATCCACATTTCAAACCTATGGTTTTGATAAACCATGATATTCGTCGTTTTGATGGGGAATGGAGTGTAATTCCATATTCATTTGTGTTAGGTACCTAACCTCCCTAACCCCTCACATAGGTAGAATAATATATTTTCCATGCAATAAAGGCCAATATTAATAAGGCCTATTAATAGGGAAGAATAAGTCAAATAGAAGCTTTCGCTTCTAGATCTTCCTCTAGAGTGTTCTTTTGGTAGATATATTTAGTATAAATAGGAGTCGAGGGCATGACAATTTTTTTTCTTGAGAATTATTGTAATAGAGCGCTACTTTGTTGGAGGTTTCCCCCTCGAAGAGGCAAGTGAACATTGTTTCATATCAATAAAGGTATTATTTTGGTGTTGTGGTTTCATCTATATTTGTGTTGTTCCACTATTATTCTCTGCAATATTTTTTTTTTCGAATATTATAATAGATCAGGTACCTTACAAGTGGTATTAGAGCACTTTCCTTGGCTGAAAATTGTGGGTTTTTTTTTTCTAGGGTAGAGACATATTCTAGTGTCTTAAAGCTACAAATATCTGTCATTTAGCGCATAAATTTATGATCGGAAAAGCATACACGCATGAACTATAAGTGGTACTTAAGCGCACATTGTTGGCCACCCTTGTAACCCATGTTGGTACCCCTTCGAGTGGTAGTGCATTGGACAACACATGTATACAGATCAACATAGATATCCTAAAGCCCTCCATAGATAAACCAATCAGTCGTCTGACTGTTATAGTTCCATTGAGAACATCACTCAGGAAGATACTCTCTAGTACCTAGGTAGTCAGGTAGTACGGCTAAGGAAACGGTCTAGCCTCCTTAGTTGGTGCCCTGAGATATTGGTCTAAGTACTATTATTGGACCCCACACATATATCAGAAATCTATAGCATAGGGAAAAACCTTGTCTATAGAAACCCTCAATACCCTTACCCTTGGGACGAAAATAGAAACAAAACAGACAAGATCTATTGTCGTGCAACTTTACCTCCTACATTCTGATTTCAAAATTACTACACATTTTTTCCTGTTAAGAATTTGGGCCTTTCAACACTACAATATTCTTTAGATCAGAGTATAACTCCTGATCTTACCTGCACCATTATTTGAGCCCTATCCCTTTGGATTCCTCTCTTTTCCTTGATCATAGTCATACCTATAATTTTTCAACAAAAACAAATTCCCATGGAATCGACCCCCTTCCTGCCCCCTTATTTAGGAATTACCCCATTGGATTCCCCTCATCACCATGATCATTGTGATACCCTTCACCCATAACCCCTTTTCTATGTGGTCCCATTTTCCCCTTTCTGGTTCCCCCCTTCATCATGGCCCACACCCATAGACAACACCTTGAATCCTACCTCAATACCTTGTCATCTGATTTTGCAGAGGCCCAACAAGAAGTGTGATAACTCAGTGCCAATATTACCACCATCAATAACAAAATGCATTCCACCATAGACAAAAAAATGGAAACCCTGAAACAAGACCTCTCTACCCAATCTAAATCCTTCGCTGGCCAGATCCGTGCCAAGATAAATATCACTTGAGACCTTACCTCCTCTGACCCACCTTTTCACATCGAAGTTGAAACTTCCTCCAATTCCCAGACTTTTCATCCCCATCACTTTCAACATGACCTACGCCTTCCGCAAGTGGATGTGAACAAATTTAATGGCTTGGATCCCACCGGCTGGGTAACTCAAATGGAACACTATTTCTCTTTGTACGGCATTAAGGATGAGTTTTCCAAACTTCGATATGGTTTTTTCCATATAGATCAAGAACGTTGGCAATGGTGGCAATGGAGAAAAAATTCCACCAAGGGCATGTGGCTTGGACACATTTTGTTGCATATATTTATGAATGATATGACACTGACACCCACCATTTAGGTCGTTTGATAAAGTTGAAACAATCTGGCATAGTGGAAGACTTTATAGCTTCTTTGAGAAATTATCTTTCCACACAGAGGGCATGTCTGATGCTTTTTTCCAAGAATTCTTTATCAGTGGCCTCAAGGATGATATCTGTGTCCACATCTTCATGGATCTTCCCCAGATTTTGGTGGAAGCTACTAAAATAGATAAGGAAGCACAATAGGTTGTCTCTTCTCAAACTAGAAAACCCTCCTTTATTCCTCGCCCTAAACTAGTCACTCCCACTCCTCCTTCCACTCCACTAAAGATCCAGAAATTGACCCTGGAAGAAATGGTTGAATAACAACTCAAGGGACTTTGTTATAATTGTGATGAAAATTATTTTTCTGGGAACAAGTGTAAGGAAAAAATATTTTTATGGCCATCTCTGAGGATGTTTATGAAGAAGAGGTTGAGGCTTCCCCTGTGGTCGAGTCACCTAAACCTACTGACCTGAATCCACCCTCAAACCCCCCAGAAGTTGAAATAGTTATTTCCATGAATTCTCTCATTATATTCTCTTCTCCCCAAACCCTCAAGCTAATTGGTTACATTAAGCATCAGAAGGTCATCATCCTCGTTGACAATGATAGAACACATAATTTTATTCATCGTCGCATTTCCCAAGAAACTAATTGTTATATATGATCAATCAACAACTTTCAAATCATGATTTCCAATGGAGGGTCCATGAAATGTGGGGGGCGTTGTGAAAATGTGTGTCTCCAAATTGGTCAGTACCACATGAAATCTCATATGTTTTCTATCGACATGGGTGGTTGTTACATTGTGTTGGGTGTCGAATGGTAAGGGCTCTAGGCCCCATTCTCATGAATGTTAAGGAATTAACCATGAAATTCAATAGGAGGTACAATAGTGTAGGTTCCAAGGAATCACAACAGGTTCCCCTAAGATCATAAGTTCCCATTGCATGGAAAATCTCCTCAAAAAAGTTAATTTTGGAATTATTGTGCAACTTCGTTTCATTCATTCCATTGAGACAACCTTTGTGCCTCCTGACCTCCAATATGTCCTCTCCAAAGATCAAGTTGTTTTTTCCACTCCCCAAGGACTTCCTCCTTCCCATGGTGTTCATTATCATTAAATTTCCCTTGTCATTGACAACCTTCCTCCCAATGTCCATCCCTATCATCATGCCTTTTCCCAAAAAATGAAATTAATAAAATTGTTCAAGAATTTCTTTCCAGGGGCGTTATCCATCTTAGTACTAGCCCCTATTCTTCTCTTGTGGTCATGGTACTTAATAAATAAGGCTCTTGGTGCATTTGTCCTTACTTTCGCACCCTCAACAAACTCACATAAAAGACAAATTTCCCATTCATGTCATTGATGATCTCTTGGATGAATTAAGTGGTGCCCAGTTCTTTACTAAACTTGATCTTCATTCTGGCTACCACCAAATACGTATGAAAGAGACAAAAATTCCTAATACTGCATTTTGAACTAATGAAGGCCACTATGAGTTCTTGGTCATGCCTTATGGCTTGTGTAATGCTCCCTCCACTTTCCAAAGCCTCATGAATCATGTATTTCACCCTTTTCTCTGTCATTTTGTATTATTTTTCTTTGATGATATCCTCATCTATACTAAAACCTGCACAACCCATCTTGCTCATGTGGATCAAGTTCTTCATTTACTCTCTCAACACCATCTTTTCCTCAAACAATCTAAATGTTCTTTTGGAGCCTCGGAATTCAAGTACTTGGGTCATATTTTTGGCAAGGTCAGTGTCAGGGTGGATCCTAAGAAGATTGAAGCTATGCAAGATTGGCCTCGCCCTCAGACTCTCAAAATCTTGCATGGTTTTTTGGGTTTAACAAGCTATTATCACAATTTTGTTAAGAATTATGGAAATATTACATCACCTATCACTTCTCTCCTTAAAAAAAATTCTTTCACTTGGACCCCAACAACTGATCATTCCTTTCAAGCCTTGAAGGAGACTATGTGCACCACTCCTTTGTTGGCCCTTCCTGACTTCAAAAAGACCTTTGTCCTGGAATGTGATGCTTCCAGGAGAGGAATTGGATAAGTCCTTATGCAACATGGTTGGCCTTTGGCCTTTACCAAAAAACAAATGTCAGAGAGACATTTGGGCCAATCAATCTATGAAAAGGAAATATTGTCTATTCGACATGCATTGGATCTCTGGTGCCCTTATATATTGGGGCATTGCTTCCAAATTAAGACAGATCATCAGAGCCTCAAGTATTTTCTGGAGCGACTTTTTTCATTCTCAAAGAAACAAAAAAGGGTGACTAAGCTATTTGGATATGGTTATGAGATCATTTACAAGAAAGGAAAAGAAAATGTGGTTGTTGATACTCTTTCAAGAAAATATGAAGATGAAGGGTCCCTTTTTCCCTCTCCTTCATTGAACTAGATTGGCTCCAAGTTTTTCGCCAGGAATGGCTGCAACATCCCAAAATTTTACATCTAGTCCAACAATTGCAAGCCAATTCTCCATTTTTCCTAAGGTACTCTTGGCACAATGATGAGCTTTGCTACAAATGTTGTTTGTATTTAAGTAAAAAGTTACAACTTAAATCCACGATGCTTTTTTAGCTTCATGCTACACCCACAGCTAGGCACTCCGGGTTTACCAAAACCTATGACAGGTTCAAACATTCTTTCTTCTGAGATGGTATGAAACAAGACGTTCGCACTTTTGTGGAAGAATGTGTTGTTTATCAATGCAACAAGGAAGAAACAGTCAAATCCCCTAGCACATTACAACCACTTCTGATTCCACCTATTGTTTGGAGGGATATCTCTATGCATTTCATTGTTGGCTTACCTAAATCAAGAAATAAGTTAGTTATCATGGTAGTAGTTGATCGTCTTTCCAAGTATGATCATTTTTGTTCTCTTCAACACCCATTTACCTACTACACTATGGTTCAACTTTTTATCCCCTATCCTAGGGATAAATAAGGAGATTATGTCTCGAGGCCCACAGGTCCTAAACATGGAGTACCGAGAGCCATATGACTTGAGCTTGGTGTTGGAGGGCCCATCTTTTCTCCAGTGCCTCCTATCTAGCAGCAACAACATCCATCCCATCGACTTGGTTCTGAAGTAGCAGTGGGTCTTGCTCCATGAGGTAATGAGTTTTGGTATCATGGTATGTGTCACTCTGATTCTCAAAACATTTGAATATGTGCATTGAATTATCTTTTGTTTCATGACGTTTGCTTGGAAATTATGCTCTTTAACTTGTCCATACCTTGGGGGATGACATAGTTCCCTCGTAAGTTGCTTCCCTTAAGGATGAATTTCCATTGGGTGGGTTTATGAAAATTCATCATCCATTACTTCCATACTTACAACTTTTCATCATTATCCCTCTCATATTTCCCCTACATTGGTTTGGGCATTGGGTTTGCCAAGCTAGTAAGGGTTGTACCTTGCTTTGTGGGAAGAACGGGATAAAGGCCCTGTTGACAGCCAATTCATTTTTTAATTACCCTAAAAAGATGCCTACACCTATTGTCTTCTAATCGGCAAATCATCGTCGCATTTTGCAACTAGACATTTGTTTCATTTCTTGCGACAATTGCAATATGATTTCGATTCAGTTTTCACAACTGTAAGTGTGAAAACTCCTCCATTATTGTTTGGACTGTCGTAATCTTTTGTTAATTTTCTGAAAGACACTTTACCATTGGTTTATTGTATGACTGCGAATGACTTTCAAACTATATCCGTTCACTTTGATTGCGCAACTTGATTTCTTTGGTAAAGTATTGAAAATGTTAAGTTATGAGTTATGTTTGATTTCATAAGGGTCATAGTTGATTTTGGTTTTATATATGATGTTATTCTTATTGTTTTGAGCTCTTAACTTATCGTTTTTATATGGTCAATGGTTGCAATATTTTACACTTTGATTATGCTAAAAAACGCATGGGTCATATATCATTTGATTTTATATTTGAGTGGCAATGTTTTACACTTGTCGCGTTGGTAAAACCTTTGGATATCATGTTGGATCGAACTATACACTTGGCGCATGAATTTAACATATGGTATTTGTTTTATGGCACGTTGATGTGGGTTGGCTGATTAATATGTTTCAAATGTTATGATGACCGATGGGAAAGCATTGTACCCAGCCATTAATGCATTGCATGGCAGTGGTAATCCCACCACCTTCGCACGCATTACATTGATTCACATCCCTTTGAACGCCTGCAGCTGTTAAACCCTATCATTTTTACTTCTTTGTATTGTATGGTTTAAACCAAACCCTATCATGAACAGAATCCATGGCTCCTGTCGTAAGAGCCGAGCCTAACGGGTGCCAAGTGTTGCTGATGTTTGATGTCGCTTATAGCGACCTGGAAAAGTTTGGGTGGCTCCCGTTTATAAAGAAGTTCGATGGTTACAATCCTATTGTGGCTCGGCAATTTGCATTATCATTCGATGGTTGCCGAGCCAAAGTTGGAGATGTTCAACTTCAAATTAGTGAGTAGTTCCTTAGCTCGGAAACCAGCCTACCTGTTACTGGACAGAAGTGGTCCAAAAGCTGCAAGGTGGATGATGTCCCGTGGACATTGTTATTCCAGTCTCGGACGGTGAACTCCTGCGACAAAGGCTTACCTGCAAAAATGTTGAAACCACGCTGCTATGATCTCCTAATGATAATCAAACAATTCATTACTTGTGAGGGCAGGTATGAGTTCATTTTCTTGTTTCACCTTCGTCTATTGATGTTTTTTATGGGTTTCGAACTTAGTATGCCCCACTACCTGCATCGAAGTCTGTTCAAGATGGCTAAAAGGTACAAGCGTAGCTAGGCCGATACCAGCCTCTTCCATTTGGGGTTGATTAAAATGATTATGGTTTACGAGTTAGGGTTACGTCGTGATTGTTGGGATGATTTTATCAGTCGTAATGGCTTCGAAGAATCGGACCCTCCGCAGGTTGATAAAACTATGATAATCGGAACCCAGCCTATTCCCCCTGTGCCTTATAACGTTTTGCTACCCAAACCTCTACTCGACCCACCTGTGAATTTGCCTATGGCTGTGACTAAACAGGTTGAAATTGATAAGCCCACAGCCAAAAAGACTAAAGCTAAAACTGATGTTAATTCTAAAGGAAGGAAAAATGCTAGGTTGATATCTCGCATGGTGAGAAATAAGCCTAAACCCCCTGCCAAAACAGAGCCTATCATGGTCAGCGAAGACTCTGATTCAGAAATTGAACGTTTTCTTGCCGATGAGTATCCTTACTCTGAAGGCTTGTGTGACAAACCTCCTCATGACTTTGTCAAGAATTTGCCACCCTGTCTGCGAGATGATCCTAATTTTCCTGGTATTAAACCACCTCAAGGAACCCTCGGTGAATCATCGAAGCCCCCTTCTGTTCAACCTACTGTTCTACCTTGCGATTAGTGTGGATTGTGGTTGGAGAGGTACTACTTGGAAGTGCCGATGTTGCAATCTAGAATCCGTGATTTGGAAAACCTAGTGGCAAAGCTCATTGGTCATAACACGAAGGTTGAACCCTCTGATAAGAAGCAAAGAATAGTTGGTTCAACTCTGTTCAAGAATGTCGAGTCAGCCACGACAATCGTCAATTCCAAATTGGCATAGCCTCGGCAATCTTGCTGGTATAACTTTCACCCATTTATATGGCATGATCATAAATTTTGTGTACATTATTGACCTGCTCTGTCATGCATTTGTTGTATATAAGTTTTGATTATTAATTTTGGATTGGTTTTAATTAGATTAAATTTGATTGATCATGATTCGATTTGAATACTCTGTTATGAAGGATTGTTGATATCTTTTCTATTTTTGGAACACATTCGATATCTCTGTTCAATTTGATTATATCCTGTGCGATATGATGGGCAAATTGGTTAGTTTTTGTGATTGTATATTCTATGATCCGACCAGTTCGTATAACATTTGTTACATGATCAAATTTCGAAAGGATATGAATTGTGGCTGTTACGATTTGAACTGTATTCGATTGTAACAAATATATCGTTTGATTTCGATTTGGGGAATGAAATTGATCGTATCCAGTCTTATGATTTCCGTCTATAATTAACTCAGCCATATTCATTTCGGTTATTTGCCCGGTTTATATTATGGATCCTGTTGACTCTGTCAAGACCCTGTCGATTGACTGTATGGTGATCGATAACAAAATGCATTTGATTGTTACTAATTCAGTCTGATTCTATTCTAAAACGATTTACCTATCTTTGCGTTTATGTGAACGATATCGATTTATTGCTATGACTATAATGAGTTAACGATGGTTATGATCATTGTTTTTGTCATGTCTGTTCACCATACGATACTCACCAACTGTATTCTATAACAAATTTTAATGGATATGATCCGATTTGCAACAACCTGTTAATTTTGACAATTGAATAAAATGATATGAATTTCACACAGCTGTAACAAATCGATTGTGATAAGGATTGATTATTATCATATCTATTTTGGATTACATTATACGGTTGGCTTGTAATTGCATTTGGATACGAAACAGTGTGATTGTTATTTGCCCCGATTTTGTGATAACTGAAAAACAGAGCATTATTACCCTGTCCCGATTGTATTCTTTTCAATTTGAATGAGGAATTTGCTTGAACTATTAGTAATTCGTTTTGATGAGAAAAATAAAATTAAAATTGGATTTGATTTCTTTTAAGATTTTATTTGATTGATATCTAGTCCTGTTAGCTATTTTGGACTAGCTACAGAATCAGATGATTCTGTAGCTAAGTCTGTAAAGTCAATTTTTTTATTGTTTTCTTAATAAAATATCCTTCTAATTAGATCTGTGTGTTCTATTGCAGGMAAATTCGAATTGGMAATAGATACCATGAGMAGTTAGGGGATAATCTACAGATTTTACTTGCATTTTATTTCCTTAGTTTAGGAGATTTTGGGATTTTTCCCCAGATTATGTAAAAACAATTTGCTATTATTCACAAGGATGTTTTACCTTGTGAGAAACCTATATAAACTTATGATTTTTGTAATAATGGGCATCCTCAGTTGTGGGAGAACAAGGATATAGAATTCTGATACAAACTGGAGCAGAATTGATGTTTTGTCATAGCTTTTGCTTTTCAATATATCAACATTGTGTTTCAAGTTTTGTATATCACTTTGTTTATGGTTTAGTATTACTTTTGCTATCTAAATGGAATTCAAACGATATAATTATATTATTGTTATCTATATCTTGTTTCTTCCAAATAGATAAAAGACATAACAATTATTGGTTCATTTTGTGAATGATAGCTTTGTCTTCTTCAGAAATTGAATTGTTACATATAAGTTTTCTGCATAATAGGTTTCCCTTATTGCAGAGATTTATTATCAGAAGATTGTTATGATTTTCTTTTATGTTTTGTTTGTCCTGTAAAACACTTCAAGAAGCAGCATGGCTGATCGTTTACGAAAATCTTAAGGACCAAATGGTGTGAATTTCTTCCTCCAACCAGCTTAAGAAGTCATCTTACACAGGGCAGACTTGGAGCGTTTCCAGGTTAATTAGTTAGTTGTTTACTGTTTTTACTAAGTAGTTTAATATAGATAGTAGTTTAATTAGATTTATATTAGATTGTCTAATTTCAGTAAATATATTAGATTGTTTAATTTCA
>JASDQU010100610.1:329279-340131 GCA_032191745.1 Picea mariana | reverse complement strand
TTCTTCCTCCAACCAGCTTAAGAAGTCATCTTACACAGGGCAGACTTGGAGCGTTTCCAGGTTAATTAGTTAGTTGTTTACTGTTTTTACTAAGTAGTTTAATATAGATAGTAGTTTAATTAGATTTATATTAGATTGTCTAATTTCAGTAAATATATTAGATTGTTTAATTTCAATAATGTTTGTTTCTTTTTCATAAAATATAAAAAATCGAAAAGAGCTTCTTGGCTGTCTTAGGACAGAATATACATGAGTTTTGCAGGTTTTAAGTAAATCTGTAGATTGTTCATAGTGTACATTTGTGAATAAGAAATAATATAGCTGATAATTAGATAGTTGATTTGAGTTATTATAATCATAATTAGTATCTTGTAGTTATTAGTTTATAGTTAGATTAGTGTAGTTAGTTTAGTTTGCTTTATTAGTTTCTAGTTTCCTTTATTTTAGTCAGTTTCTAGTATTCAGTTATAGTATAGTTTTCTTTAATTTTACTTTAGTAAGATTTCTTAGCTCAGATCATTTCTCTTTGGTTTTCATAGAAGACCTTAGAGCGGCCAACGGAGCCGTTAAACTCGTCAGGGTGGTCCATTCCAAACGGCTTGGGTTATTTAGACAACCCCGGACCGGTTCCACTCTCCCAGTTGACGGACGGTCAATTTCGCCCGTCAACAGGCCCATAGGGTAAAAGTAGCTAGAAAAAAATAAAATCCAAGATGAAACCTTAAGATGCTTCGCCCAAGGATTCCCAAGAAAGCAATAAAAGGCTTCTCAACAAGAAAAGGGGACCCAAAAAATAAAATAAAACTCAAGACCTAGTTGGTGGATAGGAGGTCTCGTCGTGAGCCAACCTATTAGGTCCATGGACATGTAGCGATATGAAATTGTCGTCCATCTAGTCATCAAAATAGGGTAGTGGCTCTTGGTGGCATATCCAATAGAAAGGGGTCCTCATCACGAGCCAACCTTCTCATCTCCGTGAAATGCTTGTGGGTAACTCTGTCACCATTGGTCACCATGCCAGGACAATGTCCTCCAACTATTTTATTGAAAATAAAAAGCAATAAGGCAAAGAGTAAAAAGAATTGAATGGGATAGGAAACAATGACATACATGACAAGGTGCATCTCTCCCTCTACAGAGGCACCCACGGGTAAGACCTACATTTCCATGTTATCACTGCACCCCTTGCCCAAACATCCACTACACCATATCATGCATTTACATTACCTATATTGGTCTTCACCTAGGAAACACCCCACACTTGAGGAGGATTATCCCAATAGGACATCCTGAGACCCTCTACAAACCTGGATTGTTAAATAGCATAACGTCTTTGAGCATTTGTCTGGGTAAAGGGGGGTTTGATGCACATGCTTGGGTAACTTGATTATTAGATGTGATTGACATTTCTATGATCCCTGTGACTTATAATCCCATGGAGGGCGTACTTTGTTTTACTGCGAGACCATGCTCGACAGACAGGTGCATATGGGTAGATGATTAGTTTGAACCTCCATGGGACTAAAATCTCCCCAGATGGATGTTGTGACCCCAACCAGGGGCATAGGGATACCAGAGGCTTGCACTAGAGAAAAAGAAGGGAGTTCCACCAAAGACACTTTGGCAGGCCTGGGCCTAGGGGGGTATTTCCCTTCCACCATGATGTTGGTCGTTGAAGGCCCCTGACAACATCATATTGAGCCATGACATCATCTAGTTAGGGTTTTGGCATGAGGACAGCTTGGTTGGCACATGTGGCAGCTTCTGAGGCCTTTTGAGGCCTAACATTTCACTTTTGAGACCTAACGTTCCATGAAGGGGCCTACGTCACCCTAAGAGGGGAATGATGTCATCCCTAAAGATAAATTAGGGTTTTAAATTGTTAATTTTATGTAAAACTGGATTTTTTATGTAAACTGGCCATGTTGACCTTTTTTGACCTAAAATGTAATTAAATGTCATTCACATTGTATAAATAAAGAGTTAATACTCTCATTTTTTCATCATATTTCACTCACACAAGTGTGAGATCTGAAATCTGACCCTCTTTAAGGGTGATTGGATGAAATTAACTAATGTGCAACTTCTTGGAGAGGCTATCTTTGGTGTATTTTGGCATTTTCATGGTGGAGTGTTTTCAACTAGGGTTTTGTGGCTAGATTATTCTTGATGAAGTAAGTAAAATATGAAATTATTCTTTATTTTGAATGGTTATGGTACATTTTCTTATTCATTTCTAAGATTATGAAATTTCTATTTTGAAACCCTAGGAGAAAAGCACATGTTATTGTCCTTTTCTTTATAATTTTTCACCTACTTGATTTTGCTAGAGAACATATCCCTTGAAGAATGTACTAGAGCCCTAACTTTGTAGCACTCTAGTAGCATTGCTTCATTAGCTTCACACATTTCATTACAAGCTTGATCTAAATAAGAAGGAAATCGCTAGGGCCTAGGGTTACCTACTTTCTAGCATTTTTTCCTTCTAGGGTTTTATATATTGAGGCCTTAGGTTACTAACACCTCAATCATCTTACCCTTCAATTTGGTTCATCAATTATCATTTTTTTTCCCTCTAAGAATTGTCGCTTCAAAATTTGACTCCATTACCCTAAAAGGCACTAGTTCACACCTTGCAAGTGATTGATTGACCAAACAAACTCTTAAACCATCTTCCCTAAGACTTTTACTAACTATTTCTAACTTTAGATTAGACTAACTCACTAACTAATTTGTTTTTTTTGCAAAATATTTCTATAACCATCTATAACAACAACAAATTCATCTTAAAATCAAGATTAAAAGATGATAATACATTGCCATCATTGCTTCTGACAATTACTATCATTTTGTCAATTTTATGCTATCATTTCTTGTCATTTTGAAGCATTGTTGAGGCATAACTGTGTAGTTGTTTCTAAATGTATATTTTTGTTATAAATACTTCTATTCCTTCATATTTTATATCAACTTGTTAATTTTATCAAAAATCTATGGTTTCATGAAGCACTAACATCATATGGTACTTGCAAATAACATATTTTCTTGTTGTTTTGTTCTGGACAATTACACTTAAATATTATTTTGCTTCATCTCATTAAAACCCTTGTTACTTTTGATCATAGTGACATGTGAGAGGGTTGGGACTTTCTTAATACTTTTTCCTTAGCCTTCTCAAACCCCCAGTTCACTGGGGATGTCTCCCATGGGGTACTACTCCTAAATAGAAAGAGGTTTCTTATTAAGGTGATAGTGGTAGGACATCCTCCTAGTTACTCCAATTCAGTATTCACTTTCCTTTGGCTTTGGGCAGGTACAAATTGCACGATAACATTTTGGCACCGCTACTGAGGAACACTGAGTCAATTCTCCTCAAAGACGACACTTTTTGGTAAGTCTTTCCTCAAAAGCCTTTATCTTACAAAGCTTACCTGGCTACTCCACTGAGGGTGATCCCCTCATCCCTTTGATAGTTTCAATACAATTATTTTGCGACTCCACAAATCTCATTGAGGTATACCAACCCTCCCAAGACCTTTAGAAGAAAACCTCCCTGAAACACTCCTATAGTAAAATCATTATTCAGAGGAAATATTCCTTTAAACACAATGTCTAGTGCATGAACTCATACCGTTAATCTAAATCAAACTAATAGCTAGAAACAATGGTCATCCAAGCTCTTCAAACCATTAGACATGACAAACATACCAGGATACCCTAGGAAAATGCCCCCTAAGTATGAGAAATGGTTGCCTCAATTCACTGGTAATGATATAGTCAGTGTCGAGGATCATATAAGTAATTTTTGGGCCTTCTTTCAGCTTCATCCCATCAGTGGTGATGTTGAATATTTAGCTATGAAATTGTTCTATGCTACCCTCCATGATGGCGCCAGACGATGGTACAATGGTCTCCTCAATGCTAGTATTAAAACCATGGATAAATTGGAGGAAATATTCCTCAAACGATGGAGTGTCAAGGAAGACCCAAACATGTTGTTGATAAGGCTGAATAACATCACAAAACAAGAGAATGAAATTGTTAGATAATTTCATGATAAATTTGAAAACTTGATGCAAAAGATCCCAGTGAGCCATCATCCTTCAGATAGTTTTCTTCTCTTTCTTTACACCAAATCCTTTACAAGACAAATGGGATATCTCCTCAGAGACAAAGCCCCTAAAACAATCCAAGAAGACCAAGAGGTAGCTACAAGGATTGAAGACAACCTATCACCATCTAGAATCAATCCTTTCTCTTCCCTAAGAGTCAAGATGGATTCTAAACCTAAGATAGTCCATAATGTTGAACCTACCTTAGATATCACCACTAGCTTGGCAAAGATACAATTGATTGTAGATGGCATGGTAAAAACCCAAGAGTTTATGATGAATATGATTGTAAATTTGGAAAGAGCTCAGCAACAAGCTCCTAGGGTTCCTTACAAAGGGAAATTCTAGAAGGGAAACCAAGATTTTAGACCAAAAAATAATCGAGAGGTTCCTAATACTATAGCCATCGCAAACATGGTAGATGAAAACCCTTGGTGCTTGCAATGAAGAGACTCGCATTGGGAGAATGAGTGTCCCTTCAACAATGGTGAACATGACCAAGTGAACATTGTCAATCTTACCATTGAAGGTCCTCAATATTTCCTTAATGTCACACTTGAAGAGCATCAAGAAGGCATAAAGGAAGCAACCAGGAAGGATAAGATGGAGGTGATAAATAACCTTTACTAGGATTCAAGAGAAAAGTTGAAGAAGAAAGAATTCCAAGTGTACACTAGGAAAAAATGAATGAACCAAGCTCTCTCCACTGGCCCTGTAATTTCACAAACAAGACCCCCACCAATGAACATACTTCTTCCTAAAAATCCTCCCAAAACCAATAAGGTGGATCTAAATTTTGATTTTGAAGGTGCATTGGAAAAAATGCACATAACCATTCCACTAAGAGAAGTCATCAAGGTCCCATCTGTAAAAGAAAGGTTTGATTTTTTTTTCAAAATTTCAGATCAGCCAATGGACCCTCCTATCATGTTAGAAGCAGACCATTTTAGGGTTCAATATGATGGACATCCGTCTTTCTTCATGACATTATTGGTTAATAACAAATGCCTTAACAATTATATGCTTGATTCAGGAATAGGTGCTAACATGATGTCTTTGAAGGTCATGGATAAATTAGGCCTAAAGGCCACACGACCATACATGAATGTGTGTGGATTTGAATTCAGGGCCATACCCACTCATGGGGTAGTTGAGAATGTTGAAGTATGCATTGGAAGATACCCTGAGAGAGTGATCCACATGGATATTGTTGTAGTGGATTTCCCAGATGTATGGGGAATGTTGTTGTCCAGAAACTTTGTTGCAATGTTGGGAGGAACTTTAGAAATGGATATAACTTACATTAATGTACCTAAGAATGATGGGACAATAAGTCACCTCCCAAATGTGCCAATGGCCAAAGTCCATGTGCAGGAAATTGATGATAATGTTGAGACTAGCCAGACACATGAGCCAATCAAGGAAAGTATTCCTCTATTTTCCCCTGATGATTTTCCCTTCACTTTAGAGGAATACTTTGATCAAATACAATGGCCAAAGAAGGAATAATACCAACAACTCCTAGAAAAATACAAGGACAAATAAGTTGGGGCTGTCAAGCTATTAAATAAAGGAGAGGATGACATATTGATCAGACCAACCCAACAAGAAGTCTTCACAGCAGAATCCCACCCTCCTCCCTCAAAACAATATACTAGAGTTTTACAAGAAACAACCAAATTCAAAACAAAGGATTACCAAGAGGGACATATGGTCTGGATGAGGGATACAAAAAAGGGAGAGCCTACTAATGTCAAAGGGAGTGCACAGTTTTGGCTTGGACCTTTCAGAGTTGGAATGAAGTCAGTCAATGATGCCTACTATCTATCCCCGTTACAAGGAAGAAGATGTCCATTACCAGTTAGTGGACACTTCCTCAAACCCCATCAAGGGGAAAATACTTGACTTCATAGGTAAGTATAGGTAATTACTTAGGCATTTTCATTCATTGTATATACCATATGCATATCATGCTAGAGTAGTGTAGTTGTAATTTCATTTTCATTTGTATATATGATTGCTTACTTGTATTTCATTATATCATATATGAGCCAGGGGTGATATCACCACCCCAAAATATTATTGATCTCTTTTTTTGAAATCTAGAAGGTCACAGGTCATGCCAGAGATGTTGAGGTTCTCATGCGCTCTACGGTGATCACGTGTCCCCGAGATGGAGCCAGATGTTATCCCATATCCTAGGGATAACTAACGATATTATGGCTCGAGACCCACAAGTCCTAGACATGGAGTATCGAGATCCATATAACTTGAGTTTGGCCCTGGAGGGCCCATATTTTTTTCAATGCCTCCTATCTAGTAGCAGTAGCATCCATCCCATTGGATTGGTTCTAAGTAGCAGTGTGGTTCTAAGTAGTAGTGGGTCTTTCTCCATGAGGTAATGAGGTCGAGTATCATGGTATGTGTCACTCTGATTCTAAAATAAAATTGAATATGTGCATTGAATTCTCTTTTGTCTCATGACGTTTGCTTGGAAATTATGCTCTTTAACTTGTCCATACCTGGGGGGATGTCATATTTCCCTAGTAAGTTGGTTCCCTTAGGGATGAATTTCTACTGGGTGGGTCTATGAAAGGTCATCATCCATTCCTTTGATACTTATAATTTTTCATCATTATCCCTCTCATATTTCCCCTACATTGGTTTGGGCATTGGGTTTGCCAAGCTAGTAAGGGTTGTAACTTTCCTTGTGGGAAGAAGGGGATGAATACCCAGAAGATAAAAGTAGTTGGAAAAATTTTAAATCCAACATGAAACCTTGAGATGATTCACCCAGGGATTCCCGAGAAAGAAAGAAAAGGGGACCCGAAAAATAAAATAAAACTCAAGACCTAGTTTTTGGATAGGAGGTCTCATCATGAGCCGGTCTATTAGGTCCATGGACATGTAGGCGTATGACACTTCCATCCATATGGTCACCAAACCAACGTAGTGGCTCTTTGTGGCATAGCCAAAAGAAAGGGGGTCTCATCACGAGCCAGCCTTCTCATCTCCATGAAATGTTTGTGGGTAATGTTGTCACCACTGGTCACCATGCCAGGACAATGTCCTCTAGCTATTCTCTTGAAAATAAAAAGCAATAAGACAAAGAGTAAAAGGCATTGAATGGGATAGGAAACAATGGTATCCATAACAAGGTGCAGCTCTCCCTCTACAAAGGCACCCATAGGTAAGACCTACATTTCCTTGTTATCACTGCACTTCTTGCCCAAACATCCCCTACACCATCTCATGCATTTACATGACCTAGATTGGTATTCACCTGGGAAACACCCCACACCTGAGGAGGATTATCTGAATAGGACATCATGAGACCCTCTCCAAACCTGGCTTGTTAAATAGCATAACGTATTTGAGCATTTGTCTGGGTAAAGGGGGGTTTGATGCACATGTTTGGGTAACTTGATTATTAGATGTGATTGGAATTGTTATGATCCCTATGAATTATGAGCGCATGGAGGGCATACTTGTTTTTTTTGCAGTACCATGCCCGATGGACAGGTACATATGGGGAGATGATTAGTTCAGACCTCCATGGGGCTAAAATCCCACTAGATGGATGTTGTGACCCCAGCCAGGGGCAGAGGGATACTAGAGGCTTGCATCGGAGAAAAAGGAGGACATTCCACCAGAGACACTTTGGAAGGCCTAGACCTAGGGGGTATTTCCCTTCTACCATGATGTTGGCCCTTGAAGGCCCCTGATGTCATCATATTGAGCCCTGACATCATCCAGTTAGGGTTTTTGAATGACGATGGCTTGGTTGGAATGTGTAGTGGCTTCTGAGGCCTTTTGAGACCTAATGTTTCAATTTTGAGGCCTAATGTTCTATGAAGGGTCCTGCATCACCCTAAGAGGGGAATGGTGTCATCCCTAAATACAAATTAGGGTTTTAAATTGTTAACTTTATGTAAAACTGGATTTTTTATGTAAACTGGCCATGTCGGCCTTTTTTGACCTAAAATGTAATTAAAGGTCATTCACATTGTATAAATAAAGAGTTAAGACTCTCATTTTTTCATCATATTTCACTCACACAAGTGTAAGGTCTGACATTCGACCCTCTTTAAGGGTGATTGGCTGAAATTAACTAGTGCGCAACTTCTTGGAGATGCTATCTTTGGTGTATTTTGGCATTTTCATGGTGGAAAGTTTTCAAATAGGGTTTTGTGGCTAGATTATTGTTGATGAAGTAAGTAAAATATGCAATTATTCTTTATTTTGAATGGTTATGGTACATTTTCTTATTCATTTCTAAGATTATGAAATTGCTAGTTTGAAACCCTAGGAGAAAAGCACATGTTATTGTCCTTTTCTTTATAATTTTTCACCTACTTGATTTTGCTAGAGAACATCTCCCTTGAAGAATGTACTAGAGCCCTACCTTTGTAGCACTCTAGTAGCATTGCTTCATTATATTCACACATTTCATTCCAAGCTTGATCTAAAGAATAAGGAAATCGTTAGGCCTAGGGTTACCTACTTTCTAGCATTTTTTCCTTCTATGGTTTTAGATATTGAAGCCTTAGGTTACTGACACCTCAATCATCTTACCCTTCACTTTAGTTCATCAATTATCAATTGTTGTTTCCCTCTAATAATTATCGCTGCAAACTTTGACTCCATTACCCTAAAAGGCACTAGTTCACACCTCACAAGTGATTGATTGACCAAACAAACTCTTAAACCATCTTCCCTAAGACTTTTACTAATTATTTCTAACTTTAGATTAGACTAACTCACTAACTAATTTGTTGATTTTGAAAAATATTTCTACATCCATCTATAACAGCAGAAAATTCATCTTAAAAGCAAGATTAAAAGATGATACTGCATTTCCATCATTGCTTCTGACAATTACTATCATTTTGTCAATTTTATGTTGTCATTTCTTGTCATTTTGAAGCATTATTGAGGCATACTTGTGTAGTTGTTGCTAAATATATATTGTTGTTATAAATACTTCTATTGCTTCAGATTTTATATCATCTTGTTCATTTTATCAAAATTCTATGGTTTTATGAAGCATTAACATCATATGGTACTTGCAAATATCATCTTTTCTTGTGGTCTTGTTCTAGGTGGGTACACTTAAATATTATTTCACTTAATCTCATTAAAACCCTTAGAAATTTTGATCAGAGTGACATGTGACAGGGGTGGGACTTTCTTAATACTTTTTCCTTAGCCTTCTTAAACCCCCAGGTCACTGGGGACATCTCCCTTGGGGTACTACTCCTAAATAGAAAGAGGTGTCTTATTAAGATGACAATGATAGGACATCCTCCTTGTTACACCAATTTAGTATTCACTTGCCTTTGGATTTGGGAAAGTACAAATTGCGCAATAACACAACTTTTCATGGATCATATCTTCAAGCTTCATGGCATGCCTCATTATATTGTTTCTGATAGACATCCCACTTTCACCGGTAATTTTTGACAAGAATTGTTCAAGCTACAGGGAATCCAATTGCATCTCAACACCACCTATCATCCCTAGACTGATGGTGAAACTAAAGTTGTCAAAAAGTGTTTGGAAACATATTTCAGTTGTTTTTCATCTGAAAGGAAAAAACAGTGGGCTTAATGGTTACCTTTATTTGAATGGTGGTAGAACACTTCCTACCATACAACTACTCACATGACTCATTTTGAAGCAGTATATGGACAAAATCCACCTTCAGTTCTCTCATACATGCTTGGTGTCTCGAAGGTCCATGCGGTTGACCAAAATCTTACAGTTCAAAAGGCTATTATTCATACCCTCAAAGAGAATTTGGTCATGAATCAGAATCGCATGAAGCAACAAGTAGATCAAGGTTGCTCAGAACGTTAATTTGTTGAAGGGGACCAGGTGTTTCTCTGACTGCAACCTTATAAGTAGAATTCACTCAAGGTTGACCATTGTCAAAAACTGGCACCCAAATTTTATGGTCCTTATATAGTTCTCAAGCATGTGGGATAGGTGGCCTATTAGTTAGCTTTACCCAGTCATTCTAAGCTCCATCATGCTTTTCATGTCTCCTACTTAAATAAGGTGATTGGAACTAAGTACCAAACTCAAACCAATGTTCTCAAGTTGGATGAAAAAGGATCCATCTGGTTGTATCCACAAGAAGTATTGGACCAACTTGAGCATCATCTCCATCATCATACCATGAAGGAAGTGTTAGTACAGTGGAAAGATACAACTCCAGCAGATGCCACTTGGGATCTAGCTACCATTATGCAGCAATTTCCTCATCTCAATCCTTGAGGACAAGGCTTTTTTTAAGGGGGAGGGAATGTTAGGGACCTAACCTCCCTAACCCCTCATGTAGGTAGAATAATATATTTTCCATGTAATAAAGGCCAATATTAATAAGGCCTAGTAATAAGGAAGAATACGTCAAATCAAATATTATGCTTCTAGAAGATATTCCTCTAGATTGTTCTTTTGGTAGATAGATATAGTATAAATAGGAGTCGAGGGTATGAGAAGTTTTTGTCTTGATAATTATTGTAATAGAGCGTTGCTTTGTTGGAGTTTTCCCCCTTGAAGAGGAAAGTGCACATTGTTTCCTATAAATAAAGGTATTATTTGGTGTTGTGGTTTCATCTATTGTGTTGTTCCGCTGTTATTCTCTACAATATTTCTATTTTCAGCTATTATAATAGATCAGGTACCTTACAATTTGTTAATTACAAACATTATGTAATGATTTCCTAGTGGTCTTA
>JASDQU010100610.1:312331-323108 GCA_032191745.1 Picea mariana | reverse complement strand
GATAGTTTAGGGGGCAGGTTTATATCCCACACAAATATAGTGGAGGCAGGAAGGGAGTAGTTCGGCGAACCGTCGATTTTAAAGAATCCCCGATCCACGGTTGAGGCCCACATCGGGCCGACAAATAGCACGAAACTTAATTTCAAGAAGGCAGACTAAGGAAAACCATTATGGTTTTGATGGGGAATGCGTGGCACTCTTACACATGCATCGGGGCAGACAGCAGATTGCCCAAAACCACTTTTCTCATGACCTCGATGTCACGTGGTTTAAAATGTCACATCAATAACTTGTGGGAAGGATGGAAGTTGGTCAAATCACCCCACATCACTAGTCCAGGTACTTTCCCATATGACGTATCAAAAGGATGTTTTCACATAACTAACTTTAATCTCATCATTCAAAATGGATTGATGAAGTGTGGCACACCAACGTACTATGACAGTAATTCGTGATTAAAATGAAAATACTATCAAATCTCAGATATGAATCATTTTATCCTACTATGGGAAATTGCCATCTTATGCATAAGAAAAATAAGCTCGACCTGTGTTGATTTCTTGAGTCCTGTAAATTCAAAGGGTGGCAAAATCGTTGTCTCTGCAAAGTCTGAAAGGTATGGATAACACTCATCAAGCGGTGTCTGGTGCGACTAGGTTCTTAACTAATGTGCTAAGCTAGTCAATAAGTAAGAAATAAAGATGGGTCTTGTAGATACTGGAAACTAAATTTTATACCGAACCTGCAACTGAGATAGAGTCAGGGGTCATATTAAACCCTGTTATGATTGATCTCGTCATAAATTAGCATGCGGACAACACCTACAATCCAGCTGCAAAGAGGAAAAGGAGAAAAAGGCAGAAAATTGAGGCCAAAACCGAGATGATAGAGAACATTGGAGAAAATATCGCTTGGTTGAGTACCCTAGAGGAGGAAATCGCCAAGATGAGGTAAATCCTCAGGTAAATTTAGGTGCATTTCAGAAATTTTTGGACAGATGGCGGCTTAGGAAAAGGGAGTCTTGATATGACATGCCTATTACTAATGGTCATTTTAAATAGGATAATTGTTCTTCCTTTTTGTAACTTGTATCTATTTTAGAATTATGAGGAATTCAGAACATTTTAAATTCCACAAGAAAATCCTCTATATATGTTTGGTCTCAAGGGTATAGAAAACATGGAGAAAATATGAGCCTGCCCTATGTGCAGGAAAACTTTGTAAAGCTCTGGGGCTGGAATGAATACATGAATGCGAAGGGAGATTTTGGACTTTTTTATGAAAAGATTCTAACTGGTGGTGTTATGAGTCTCTTTTTCTCTCATAGTGTGTGATTCTTGTTATCTTGCATTTCATTTTATCTTTCCTCTGTCTAAATTGAGAAATTAAAAGTCTAGAATTCATTATTCAGTGCTCTCGAATTGGTGATTTAGAATATGTTTATCTCTTCTAAACTGTTTCATAATTCATTACCATAATGCTCTGATAATAATTGTGTGTTTATTTTCTTCTGATACCACCTAAATTTTCAAGTATAAACTCAGAAGTAACTTCCTCATTTAGCCTTTTCCTCTTGATTGTTTTCATGATTTGGCAATGCATCTTACATTCCTGACCCTATAGCCCAAAGGTCATCTTCAGTTCTTCAACAATTTTATTAAAAATCCCCAAAACAAACCAAATCTAGCCACCGATTTCCATAGATATATCAAGTGACACGAGAGAGCCCTCTCTGAGTTGAGCAGACTAGTGCCTCATCTCTAAAGCTGGTTGAAACAATTAACTGTGTTGTTTGTCTATTCAGCCAGACATAATTTACAGAGTGCTAACAATGTATATAAGAATCTAAAACTTTTATTATTATTTTTACTATAATCTCTTAATTTTATATTAACCCAATTTATTGGGCAACTATCATTAATAAGAAAACATAGATTAACCTCTAATAAATTAACCCATAATTTCAAAATTAAAGGAAATACGCCCTATCCCATCCTCGTCTTAGAGGAAAGCCTTCCCCCCCTTGAGAGCATGACTATGACTAGATACCTAATGTATAATAACACATTTAACAACATGGAAGACAAGAGGCTTCCTAAAATTGCTTCAAAATCCAGTCGTAACCACCAT
This sequence comes from Picea mariana, assembly GCA_032191745.1. Classification (NCBI taxonomy): domain Eukaryota; kingdom Viridiplantae; phylum Streptophyta; class Pinopsida; order Pinales; family Pinaceae; genus Picea; species Picea mariana. The sequence continues at coordinate 320,978 of JASDQU010100610.1, read as the reverse complement.
CGACTCAAGCGAGGATGTCATAAAGATGACCAGTCTTGGATAAACTATTGGGGAATCATGGAAGACACCATTTTGTAGAATAAGGATACTATTAAAAATATCATAAAATCAAAATTTAAGGAGAAAATATGGTGTGATAAAGAGTTAGAGGAAAAAACAAAATTTAAGTATTATAAGGATGTAATCAACCCTAATCTAAAAGATCAAAACTATCTCTATGCTTTGACAAATGTAAAGAAAAAAATAAGCATTGTGAATATAAGGACAAATTCTCACGAGCTCCATGGTGAAACTAGGCGTTGATCAATTATTAAGACATCATGGGATGAAAGAGCGTGTCACCTTTGTGCCACTAAGAAGGTTGAAGATGAAAAGAACTTTCTCTTATATTGTCCAGCCTATACCCAGATTAGATCTCAATTTCAAAATATTTGTCACACTACCAACCTTCCTAACATTTTAACTCAACAAAACTATGGTGACCTTGGAAATATTCTCTTAATTCTTTTCGAGCACATAAACAAAATTCTAAAGAATTGCAAGTAATCTCTTACCCTCTTAAGGTCTGATAGACCAATTTGGTCTTAGTGGATGTTAATCATCATCATCATCATCAATAAGGAATTCACATTACTTTATTTTCTAATTATGTCTTTACTTCTACATACCATGTGTATTTTTCTTGTCATTTCAATATTTTTCCCCTAAGATTCATCTACAAAGGTAATATTGAAAATATCCAAGGTCTTCTATTCAAGGCATCTACTACCTTGTTTAGCACTCCTTTAATATATTTTATGTCAAAATCATATTCACTCAATAATTCTAACCATATTTTTGGTCTAGCATTCAAATTACTTTGCCTAAATATATGTTGAAGTCCATTGTAGTCTATCTTTAGTTCAAACTTTATTTTGACCAAATAATGTCTCAAAATCCTCAATGCATGCACTACTACAACAAGTTCTAAGTCATTTGTCTCATTGTTCTCTTCGCGAGATCTCGATTTTCTTGAAGCATAGACTATCACCCTACCTACTTGCATTAGCAATGCACCTAATCCTTCTTTTGAAGCATCCCTACAAACTAGAAAGTCATGATCCATATCAGGCACCTTTAGTATCAGAGTTGTTGTCAACAATTGTTTTAAGCTTGTTGAACCCATGTTCACACTAATTTGTCCATAAAAATTTCTTATTTATCTTTTGAAATTTTGTGACAGGATTTACAATCTTCAAAAAACCTTCGACAAATCTTCTATAGTAACCAATCAATCCCATAAAATTGCATTCTTTAGCTACATTTGCAGGCACTAAACATTCCATAACAACTTCTATATTTGTTGGATCCATAGCAATTCTTTTTTCTAAAATGATGTGACCCAAATAATGAATACCTACTTCAAATAAATAACACTTAGAAAGTTTAGCATGCAACCTTTTCTCTCGAACAAACCACAATACTAGCCTTAAATTTTCCTCATGCTCCTTTGTTGTCCTTGAATATATAAAACTATTGTCTCAAAATACTTGCACAAACTAAGTGAGGTATTTTGAATCACCCCATTCATCAAAATCCTAAACACTACTCACACATTTGTCAACCCAAATGGCACCACTAAAAACTCATAATGACCAAAACACATATTAAACATCATCCTAGGAATATCCTCTTCCCTGATTCTTAACTATAATTTCTCAATATCAAATCAATGTTTGAAAATATAGTTGCCTCTTTCATTTGGTCAAATAAATCATCAATATTGGGAAATGGTTATTGATTTCTTATGGTTTCTTTGTTCAACTATTGATAGTCAATAAAAAGCCTCCATGATCCATCTTTGTTCTTTACAAAGATGATTGACACTCTCCATGGTGACATAATTGAAAAAATAAATCCCAAATCCAACAATACTTGGTGTTGCATCTGCAACTCTTGCAATTTTGTGGTTGTCATGCGATAAGAAGCCTTCAAAATAGGCATAGTTTCTGGTTTGAGTTCAATTGTGAATTCCAACTCCCACTTAGGCAGTACTCTAGGTAACTCTTCTGGAAACATATTGGAAAATTATAATAATATAGGATGTTAAATTATGTTCATCATATCCTATTTCTTGTTCATATTTGTCACACCATACAACTTGCAACTCTTCCTAAGACTTTTCTTTAGTCGCATCATTGAAATAAATCTCAAAGACACTCCTCTATTATTCATTGCTAAAATTATTTTATGTCCCTAGTCATCTATAAAGTAAAGCATTTTACTCTTAAAATCTTACACTATCTCATGGGATTCTATCCAATCCATAACTATGATCATATTACAAGATCCAAAGGTGGTAGTGTACAATGACACTTCATGGTTTTTAACTAACTACCAAGCTACCCCTTGCTTAACACCAAAATCCATTTCGACCTGATTAAAATCCTCTTGATTGTTTGTCATCATTCCACATCTATGTAATGCATTATATGAAATAAAAAAAATTGTTGCTCTTAAATCTATCAATAATGGAAAAAAGTACCATCAATATTACATGTCATCTCAAGCACCATTGAATGATGTTCAACCTGGTGATAGTTTACCATTGCATGAATCATGTGGGATTTCCCCAAGTTACCAATAGTGGCTTGGTTCTTTTCCTTACGATCTCCTATATGGGCATGTGGGAAATATTTATGAAAATGTGGCTCTCCAAATGTATAACACTCCCTCTTAGGAGGTTGCCTCTAACTCCGAGACTGTGTAAATGTATACCCACTACCCTCTCGAGTATGTTGTGGTCTAGCATTTCCTTGCTACATTGGTGGCTTATATCGTGGTTGTTATGACCCAAGGGGGGAATATATGGGGTAAAATGTATATTGTATGACCCCAAGGGGCACATATATGGGGATACATGTAAATGTAATGTGTAAATGTATAGGTAATAGGGCCGACCTAATAGTAAAGGAGCCTCATGTGAAGTGTGTGAATAAATATATATAGAGATCATGTATTTATTATTGAGACATGTGAATTGTGATGTATGGATGTATTTGGATGTTTGGAGGAGACTCTCATATTATTTAAGGAATTATTGTGTAACTCATGTACATCTTATCTATATTGGAGTTGTTGTAATAATCCAAATGCTTAATATATCATAATAAGATAGAAGTACACACCATGTACACCAATGTGAGCATGGAGAACAACTCCAATATAGATAAGATAGATGAGTTACAGAATAACTCCTTAAAGAATAGGATTACCTCTTCCAAACATCCAAATACCTTCTAATGTAGACACCATAGTTTCTACAATCTATCCCTACAAAAAACCAAGTGTTTGCCCATAGCGTGCACAACAACAAAGTATTAATTTGTAACAGAAATTAACCATTAGAAAATATCACAAGGGAATTTACTACTATAGGAAATAAAATAAGAAATAAATTGGTTTTCATAACATAAAATATCTCAATTAATCAAAACATAAATTGTATTACAACCATACTACATCTCAGAGAAATCTGGAAAGATTATTTCCTCTATCTCTGACAATGCATTCATTTTCTGGTTCTCTATGAATGCCTAATATTGTTTTCTCTCTATTCTTCTACTATATTTTTCTTTTTTTTGTTCTTCTATTTTATGTGTTCTTCATGTCGAAAATGAAATCAAATTCAGCTAAAAAATCTCCCTTGAGATGAACCCTTTAGACTATTTTTTTTCATGCTTTATCTCTTTGTTTCTTGGTAGTTGAAACATTCAATCTCTTCGACTTCCCCAACTATTTCTTATTTTATTTTCTTGGGTAGTTACACGATCCAATCTTTCAAAACCATTTTCTAATTATCAAGTTTATAAGATTTAATGGTTGTGGTGACTCAAACAATTCTTTTTCCCTTACTAAATCATCCAACCACTTGTCACGAGATATTTTCCATATAGGTTGAGCTAACAATGAAAAATATGTAATTAAAATGCATCATGTGTGTGTTGCAATGATTGTTCCAACACAATGTTGCAACAACTGTGACAACATGTATTGCAACAGTGTTGCAACAATTGTGACAACAACAACAAAAATGTGTTATGACAATAGGAATTTGACAACAACAAATATGCTCCTACATCAAACAACATTGATAAGAAAAACATGAGCCCGACTCATGTGGATGAAATTTTAGATTGAACAGAGGATGAAGATCCTTGTAGGCACTCTAACTCCTTTTCAGAAACCCATGATGCATATTTAGAACCCATATTTCTCCACTTGACTAAATATTCAAAACATTATTTATTTCGGGTCTTTTTATAAATCCTTTTCACCAAAACTTGTTCCAATTCTTTGGTTGGTTTAACATGCAGCTATTTCTTCCATTCATCCAGGATATATTCTTCATCATTCTCATCTCCCTTATGAAACTTGTACAATTCAGCCACATTAAATATTGGAGAAATGCCAAAATATTTTGGTAATTCTAACTTGTATGGATTATCAGAAATCTTTGTCAAAATCCTACATGGACCAATTTTTTTGTAGTTAAGCTTACTATACGTACCTATAGGAAATATTTCCTTTCTCAAGTCCACCACTACCAACTCTCCTTCTTCAAAAAAATTTCATCTTCTCCACATACCTACACCTTCTTTATACTTGGGATTACTTCGTTGTAGATTTGTTTTAATCTACTCATGCATTTCCTACATTCTCTTTGCAAATTCGATTGCATCAACACTCATTTTGTCCTCCATATTAGGAAACTTAACAAAATCAACAACTCCTTTCAATGACCTACCATAAACAATCTAAAAAGGACTCTTTCCTATAGATATGTTAACAAAATCATTAAAAGCAAATTCATCCCATGCCAAGATCAAATCACATTGTCATGGATTCTCCCCACTCAAACTCCTTAACAAATTTCCAAGATTTTGATTCGCTACCTCGGTCTGTCCATCCGTTTGAGGATGATATGTAGAACTACATAGTAATTTGGAACCCATCCTTTTCCAAAGTATCCTTCAAAATTTTCTAAGAAATATCGTATCTCGGTCTAAAGTGATACTTCTTGGCATCCCATGTAATCTTACAATCTCTCTGAAAAACAAAACAACAACTTTAGTAGCATCAATGGTTTTCTTGCATGGTATGAAATGTGCCATATTTGAAAACTTTTCCACTACAACCATCACAGACTCATGATTGGTCTACATCCTAGGTAGTCCCAAAACAAAGTCCATACTTATATCTTCCCAAGGCTTCTCGGGTACCGATAGTGGTGTGTACAATCCTATGTTTTGACTCCTTCCTTTGGCAAGTTGAAAAATTCCGCATCACTCAACAAACTTCTTAACATCCTTTTTGATGCTAGGCCAATTCTCTCACTAATGTCATGGTCCTATCAACTCCAAAATGTCCACCGAAACCCTCTCTATGTATCCCTCTAATAATATTAAGCCTCAATGAGCTATGTGGAATGCACAAATATCAATTATTGAATACAAAACCTTCTTGAATATGAAATTCCAAATATGGTGTTCTATCAATTCTCCAAGGCTCTTTGCACACTTTCCAAGCCTCTGAAAAATATCCATCTTCTATATACAAATATTTTATACATTCCAAGCTAACAAATTCCACAGACAAAGTATTCAACAACATTATCCTTTGGCTCAATTCATCTTCAATTTTATTTGACTTTCCAAACCAGTGTTTCAAGACAAACAAGTAACTTTGTAAAAATTCTACCCATTTGGAATGCTTTTGATTTAACTTACCTTAACTATTGATGTACTACAACAACTTATGATCAATAAATAAGACAAACTCCTTTGGTAGCAAGTAATGTCATTGTTTATTCAAGGCTTGTACAATAGCATAAAACTCTTGATAAGAAATATAGTACTTCTTCTTAGCATTATTCAATTTTTCGCTGAAGAATGTAATCAATCTTCCTTCTTGGCTCAAAACCACTCCAATTGCTTCACCACTTGCATCACAATCCACTTGAAATACTTTATTGAAATACAAAAGTGTTAAAACTGGTTGTTTAGTTACCTTTTTCTTCAAATCTTCAAATGACTTCATGGTTGCTACTGTTCACTTAAAACTTCCCTTCTTCATGCATTCATTGAGTGGCGCACAAATCTCACTGAAATTTCTGATAAATTTTTTGTAGAAGCTTTCCAAACCATGGAAACTTCTTACATCAAATGTGCATTGAGGCGTTGACTATTCGAAAATAGCCTTAACCTTTTCAGGATCCATCTTCAAACCTTCTTTGGAAATCACAAATCCCAAGTATACTAACTCTTACTTAAAAAATGTACATTTCTTCAAACTGATCAACACTTTCTCTTCTCTCAACCACTATAACACCTTTCTCACATGCTCTAGGTGTTCTTCTTTGGTCTTGTTTAAAATAAAAATGTCGTCTAAGTACAAAACAACAAACTTACCCAAGAATGGTTTCAAAATTCATTCCTAACTCTCATGAATGTGTTGGGTGCATTGGTTAGTCCAAATGGCATAACCAACCACTCAAACAATCCATCCTTTTTCTTGAACATTGTCTTCCATTAATCACCTTCCCTTATGCAAATCTAATGTTAACAACTCTTCAAAAAAATATTTTAAAATTACTTGGCTCCACTCAAACAATACATGAGGCCATCCATCCTTGTTAAAGGAAATATGTACTTGATAATAATTTTGTTAATAGATCGTGAATCAATACACATTCTCCATTCACCTGATTTCTTGGGTGTCAAACTTGTAGGTGCATCACACAGACTCAAACTCTCTCTAATCATTCCTATGTCAAGTAGCTCTTGAACCTACTTATTTACTTCCTCATTTTCTGTTGGAGTCATCCGATAAAGATCTTTATTTGGTATACTTGATCCCTATATCAAATCAATCAGATGTGATATACTTCTCAAGGGAGGTAAACATGTTGGTAGATCATATCCAAAAATCTCCTTATAATCATTCAACAAAGGTTGAATTTTCGGTGGCACAAGACTCATTTTTTCAATCTCCAAAAATTCTCTTGGTACTAAGGCCAAACATAAATGATTCATCTTATGTTCTCTTAATAATTCCTTAGTTGAACACAACATAATTCATCTATTGTTGTAAATATTCCTGCAGTCATTTTCCTTGCTATCATTACCACTCAAATCAATATGCACCATTGGCTCCAATCTATATCTCTTTCCATCTTTTAAAAATTCATAAGTGTTCTTCCTTCCATCACGGAAAAATTTAATTTCAAACAACCGTAGTATTTCGATTAGTACATGATAATCATCCATCTCTACTATGTCACACAATACCTACTCACTAAACTTCCAATCGGAAAACTCAACAAACATTGCTCAGTCATAGTCACTTGTTTTCCTCTTTTCAACCATGATACCTTGTACATATTTGGATGTGGAATACTTTTCAACTTTAATTTATCCATTACTTTTGTGGATACAAAATTTTATGTACTTCTGCCATCTATGACAAGATGACAACACTTATCCTGAATTTTGCATTTAGTTTTGAACACTTTCTTTCTCTGTTCATTCTCTTCTGATACCTTTGTCTCAGACTTGAGTAATGTCTTCTGAACATTAGGTTTTCTCCTTGCTCTTGTTGAAGTAATTATGCATTCCCACCAACAATTGTTTTCTCATCTTCTTAGGTAACTTGTATCCTAGCCTCAATTCTTCTTGCTATATTTTGTCTCTTTGGACATTTTGATGTTTTTTTACCCTCTACTCTACATCTATAACATGTAATCACATACTTACCAAGACCAAAACCTATACCTCTTCCAAAATTTATTCCTCCTCTTGTATTTTGATCGTTGTTTGCTTCTTCTTCCTTTTCATTGTCTTTAGCAACACTTGTTTTCCCTCTACCTCTAGTTCCTTTTCCCCATAACTTCTATTGCAATCTCCTATCAATATTTTCTTCCACATTCAAAGAAAATTGATATGCTTCATCTACATTATGAAATTAATGTGTACTCATACCATCCTGAATATGATACTTCAACCCATTCACGTATATTTCCACTCTTTGATACTCTGGTTCTTTTATCCCTAACTTGAGGGATAGTTTAAAAAACTCCTTTGTATATTCATGAATAGATGTCTCTTTCTACCTTAAATTTTGCACTTGTCTGCACAAATTTTGTTGGTAATCTATAGGTAAAAATTTATCTTTAATTTTTTTCACCATCTTCATCCAGATTTCAATATTTCCCTGTCAATTATCCACTCTGTCTTTCTGCAGCATATCCCACCATAATGGAACATAGCCCAAAAATTGAACCTGATTGGGGTCTTGGATATTTTCATACTCAAAATATCTTTTAATCTCTCTAATCCAAAAATGAGAGTCTTTGCTTTCAAAATACCATCGTAGTATGAAAATTCTACTCTTTCACCACCTCTATCTTTCGGAAAATATATCAACCATGTTGTTGGGTCTGCTTCCTCGACATTTCTCTCTGCTTCAGGTTCACTTTTTTACTCTAAATTTGTTTCAGCATCTCCATGCCTCTTATTTTCCATATCTTCTATCCTTCTTTGTAATTCCTCTAGTTCTCTATCACCCGCTCGTGTTGCTCCTACTCTTCTTGGCGACATCATTATGATTT